>JBBPBT010000183.1:8749920-8776437 GCA_037974875.1 Cicer bijugum
AAATTATATTTAATAAAATTTATTATATTATGTACGAAAGATCTATCAAAATAATAAATAAAATTACATTTTTTTTATTATGTTTTTAAATGATATGATATATAATATAAATATGAAAAAATTTAAACTAATCAATTTTATAGATTAACTAACTATCAAATTCAATACTAACCAATTTAGAGTGAATAACTAACTACTAAATTAAAAGCTAATTAAATCTAACAAATTCGATAATTCATAGACAACCAATTGAATCACTTCTTTTTTAATACTTTTAAAATTAAAGTCACGTTAACATGTGTCTTAAAGACAACACATGTTAAAATTTCCAAAAATAATAATTAATCTTTAAAAAATAAAGCGTACAATTTTCAAAAAATAAATATACACAACTTTGAATATAAATTTTGTATCTAATATATTAACAAATGTTAATATTTGTCTAAAATTAAACGGAAAAACTCCATATTTATTAAGACACTGATATCAAAATCTGGTTTAAATGAAAAAAAAATGGTGAACCCTTTACTGAATTAGTGTGGCATGAAGTGAGAAAAAATTCGCTAGTTAATTTCATACGAAATATATTATGTGAAAAATGTGAGACACATATGTAAAGTACTCGAATATGTCAAACAATATATTAAAAAAGAAATGTACGTGATGTGTCAATATCAATTAAATATAGGAGTGGTATTTCAACAATTTCAATGAAGCCAAACAAATTGTTGGGCATAATTTGTTTGATAGTTGATGCAGCATTTAACTTCGGATTGTAATCGAACCGTGCTGCCAACATATATGTCCACACGATGTCACATATTTTATGACGCGTATGCTACTCCTTTTTCCGTCTAATTAATACCCCGCACACTTTACTTTATTTATAAACAAAATTTATTTTTCTAAATTTCTAAGTTTTTTTAACAACTATAAACTAAAGTTGACTTACATCACATTCACACATATTAATATAGTAATTAAAAATTAAATTAAAACTGTAATACTTTTGGGATAATTTTATTATTAAATAAATAAAAACATATGACTTTTTTATTTTAAAATAAATATCATATTTAAATATTTTTATGAAATTAACGTCAAAAGTAAGTATTTCCATTTGACGTTTGTTGCTTGGAAAAAAAACTTCCCAGTAGGGACTCTTACTCGACTCGGTATCATTGGTTTAAGCTTCCCCATTAATTCAAGAGAATGAAACTGGTACCCACTTTTGTTTTTGTTTTTTTTTTTTTTTGTATTTTCATTACAAATCTGGGATGCTATTAATAAATTGGATGGCTGCACATTTGAATCACATTCTTTTATATTATTCAATTTTATATGATAGAGTTATAGATTATGGGTTTATTTGTTTTAATTTTTTTAAAAATGATTTTAATAGTATTTTATTTTTTTGTTATGATTTAATTTAAATAATATATTATAAAATATCACTATAAGTATTTTATCTATTTATTATTTTTTTTATAGTAAAATTTCAAAAATAATTAAAATGAAAAAATTATTTTGAAAAATTCTTTATAAAAATTATTTCTTAAAAGTTAACTTTTTTTAGAAAACAAGGTGATTTTTATCATGTTAAAATTTTTAATCATAAATATTAATTTATTGAATGTCAAAACTATTTTTTTTAATCTATAGCAAATGAGTCTAAAATAACTTCTAAGTAAATTCTCGTAAAAATAATTTTTAAAAATATAAAATCAAAATAAATTTTTTACACAAACAAACTCTTAATGAGTCTAATTGCACAAATAAAAATTGCATCTTGGGGTTGATTTATCTTAAAGAAAAGCAAAAAAGTCTTCTCGTAATTATTCGGATTGATGGGTCAATCCTTTAGCATGCCTATCCCCTTTGTAATTTGTGTTTATGTAATCGGTTGCAGTACTCCTTATACTCCAATTAATAATTTTTCCTAAATCGAATCATGTTATGAGAATTAAAATTGTATTTACAAGTTTTAAGTGATTTTTACCACTTGATCTACTTATGAACATATGACTTGTCAAGTTGTATATACCATATCTAGTTTAACTTTTTTCTATCTTAAACGTTCTACCTTTTCACAAGTCCTTCAATTTCATATAAATAGAGGTCTACACATGGTATCTTATAGACAAGAAATAGAAGAAGAGAAGTTGACTTCTATGACTTAATAATGAATGAAAGTCTCACCTTATTTATTCAACTAATATTCATTATTCTTTTTCCAAAGTTTGGTTCAGCCCTACTAAAAGTAAATACTTTTCTTTGCAACCCTTCTTCCCAGCTTCAAGAGAAGTATTGGGCATTAATCATTATATGCTACTCCATTTAAATAGGCATTAATGAGTCAACGATTGATCCTTTGTTATCAAATTAGATATAAATTCAAATATTTGTAAATGATCCATAGTGGCAATCATAATTAAATGGTTTTAACGGGGTCGAGAAAGAATATATTTTAAACTAACAATGAAGATTAAAAAAATGGCCAACACAATTTAAATTTGCATTTCTTGTATTTTTAAGTACCTTCATATTCAATAAACCATTTTTAACAATCCACAAAATTTGAGCAACTCTTATATTCATCACTTAAATTTTCCAATACAACAAAATCATAACTTTTTTTTTTGTATAATCTTTAGGCCATGGATCGCCTCAACACACAACAAAGGGACAGGAAAATTTGTTCCACTTTCTTTTAAGTGGTTCATCCACACAACAAAACCAAGAGTTTAAAAATAAGATTTTGAAAATGGTTCTTTATTGATCAATGTATTTGGGCACATGTTTTTAACTTTGTAGTGTGATATTTTGAAATCCCTTTTCAACCTAAGATTAGTTTTATAGTATGTTTCTAAACTTAGGTCATAAATGTGTTTTAATGTAATTATTTTCATTTTGACACCTGATCGCTCTGCCGGCCATTATATGAGTTTTGGATATCAGATTAATTCGTGCAAACAAAAGCTGGAAAACTAAAGGTTAGCGTTACAAGTTTTATGTTGGAGAAAAAGCTCAAATCTAAAGTTTACTTAATAAAAATGGATGGTTATGTGATCTAAGTTTTTAAAAGAATATTTAGTATTAGACCACTTGTTTTTCCCGTTGACCTTTTAGAACCCAAAACGTGTAATATATATATATATATATATATATTTAATTAATTAATTTGGGATTGTGTTTTTGGACTCAGATGCTTAGATACAATACAAAGTTTTTTTATTTGGAAAAATAGTAACCTTCTTTTGTGAATTTTTATGGAAGGCTAAATTTTAGGATTAATGCACTGTTTTAGGATTTCAGCAAGAATGTGAGGTTTTTTTTATAATGTTAATTTCACATTGATGATTCTATTCCTTTTCACTTAATTATATTGTAAACTTATTGCTTAATTTGAATGTCAATAGAGTTGATAATTTGGTTTGAGAGAATTCAGTTTCTAAACTAATTAATTTTAGTTTTTTAATGTTTGATCGTTAGCTAAAATACATACATTATTGTGATGCTTAATCTAGCTAAAGAAACAAAATTCACATAGGGTTCATTTACGCTTGCTTAATTCAGGGTTTTTTTTTTATCAGTTATTTCTTTGATTCTCCTATTTTAGTTTTTTTATAAAAATTTTTAGTGATAATCTCCTTCTCCATCCACAACAATTCATCTCCTTCCATTATTTGTCTCAAGAATTTAAAATATTTCATGTTTCACACTGTCTATCAAATCTTTGCGCATGTTTTCGTCTTACTTTATGTTTCTATCGACGCTCTTATCATTATTTTCTCGTTTTCTAAAACGAATTTGTTTCCTTCCTTGAAAAATATGGCTATTTGTACCTAAGTGTTTTTCAGTTCCCTTATAGGTGTTTTTCATTCACCTCCCAAAACCTCTTGTGTTTTCTTGAACTTCCTTCAAATTCTTCCTCAATGGATGTTGGTTCTTCTTCTGCTAGAAAAAGAAAGTCATATTCCTTTCCTGAGAAGAAGGAAATCCTACCATTTAAAAATTCCTCGATGGTGAGCGACATTCTCCTCGAACAAATCGAAAGAGAATCCTAAGATTTTTGAGACATTGGTGATTGTGCATAATATTTTGTTGGAGTCAAGTTGGTTTTTCACTTATAGTTTTGTTGTTAACAAAAGTATTTTATGAGAATAATAAATTTGTATTAATGGCTTCATTAAGTAAGTAAAAATGGGAAGAATAAAATCAGCGGAAGGTGTACCAAAGGAGCGACCAAAAGAAGTGACAAAAGGAACACAAAGTATACATGTTTCCTCTAAACACATGCCTTTCAAAGTAACATCCCTATGAAGGTTACAAAAATTGTCTCTAATGTATGGGGTTAGAATTATGGGTTTGAAGACTGGGTTTGAAGACTGCCTCTGATCATAATCTACAATAAGATATAAGTTATTTACAAGAAGATATGACTAAGAATTGTTTACAAGAAGATACACTTACAAGAAGATTCATTTATTATTTTCAAAGATATGATTTAGATTTTGCAAGAAGACTCAAGGATGAAGAAGAAAAAAAGAGAACTCACAAGCATAAAATTTCCTATGTTATTAGAGTTCATAAGGTTAAGGTCTAGAAAAACACTTGCTCAAATTAAATATTTTTTAAGTGTTTTCTAGTGTGAGAGTTAGTGTTACAATCAATTTGTTAGAAGCAAACCTATTTGTTCCAAACTCTTGTAACCCAACCCGATATAGGCTTTCATGTTCTTAAAGTAATTTCTAGGTTTTCAGGTTGTGTTGAGAAAATTTGGCTTATAGAGTTAAGATGTTTGTGTTCCTAGAAAAGTTTGTAGGTGTTAGGTTGTTTTGAGAAGATTGGCTTGTAGAGTTAGGTGTTGTGTAATTCAAGTTTTGAATTAGTAAATTAAATCATTATGAGGTAGTGGACTGGATTTAGCTACCAAGTTGGTGATGAACCATGATAAATCCTTGTGTCACTTTAATTATGCAATTCTTGTTTTACTTCTACCTTTGGTCGCTTAAACCAATTGCGACTGAAATAGCAATGTCAATTTACAAGGAATGGGATTTGAATTGTAAATGTTACTATTTAAAAATTCCTGAAAAAACTTAAGGATTTAACTCAAGAATGACCTTGGTTAAGAAAATAGAAAACGGAGAGCGTTCTTCGTTTTTACTAGAAAACGGAGAACGTTCTTGGTTAGCTTAAAATCATAATTTCAGTTTATGTTTTTAACTCAAATAATTAATCAGGCTTAGTAAAAGAATACCACACACGGATGTATCCTGGTTCACCCAACTTGTGCTACGTCCAGTCCTCACAACTATGAGATTTTCTACTAAGTGTGCAAAACAAAGAACCTTCTTGGTTTTACAACATCTAGTTTAGATCAACCTTAATCTATTACAAACTCAATTTTATTCCACCTAGAAAGAGATTTAATCAAGTCACCTATCAACCTTGATAGGATTTCTTACTATCTATCTAAACTATACTAAACTCTTATAGTTTGAGTTTTACAATAATGATGAGATTGTTTTGATAGAATCTTAGATGTCTCAACTCTTGTTTGAGATTATATTCTTTACAAAGCATTAAATATACTAATAATAGATTATGAAATATAATCAAAATTGAATCTTTCTTGAGAAAGTGAAAATTTGATGTATGTGAATGTGAATGATTGCTAATACTTGATAGCACCTGAACTTTTACAATTTCCCTGAGCATTAGACTTTCTTTTATAGGTGTTTTAGAGCACTTAATAATGGTTAAAAGAGTTGTTGGTAGTGCTCTGTCAGTTTTGACCAAAACCAATATATATGAATAAAAATATTGCAGCCTTTGAACACTTTATGAAATCTGTTTGACTAGACATTTTTCTTCGTTCTTTATCATATTTCTCTTATGTTTAATGATCCTTTATACCTCATATATATTTGTTGATGATTTTGCTTCGATCTAGAGGTTTGATTTTGTCAAAAAAAGTTTGGAGAATGATGATGAACTTTTGCAAATTTATGGAGATTGATAGTCAATATAGAGTTTCAGTTTTTGAACTTTATGGAGATTGATGATCAATCTGAAGATTCAGTCTTGATCATTCTGTATGACTTCCTGATTGATCTAGATGTCTTGTACAATTGAAGATTGTTTATCTTTCTTGACAATTAAGCTAGAGAAGGTTAAAATTTATTTTAGCTTGCTTGATTCATGACCTTTTCTCTTTGTGATTCGAATGCTTTCTTTGATTAGAATGAATCTTACTTAATCCTTGTCAAGTACGAACAATATTAGCATAAAATTCAGAGGCAAAATCTTCTTTGAACCAATGAAGATTGATTGATCTTGAGGCTATGATGATCAGTCTTGATCATAGAGAACATTCTCTATTTTGTCCATAATATTCTCATTTCTTTATTTGTTCAGTTTTTATCTGATTTCTTTGCTTTGCTTGATTCCTATCTTTGAATTAATTCACTCAAAAACACAAGTTAAATTAATATAACATTTCAGAATCATAATTAACATTCTTAATTAACTTTTGTTTATTTTCATCAAAACTTTAATTTGAGAGTGTCTTAACAACTACTACCTTTATTCTAAGTAAGTCACCATACCTGAACAATTTTTAAATAAATTAGCAACAAAAATTCAACTTAGTCAAATACAATTCAACTTATTCTTGTGTTTGCACCTTCACCTTCTCATTCACAATAGGGAAGAAAATGTCATTCTTAGGAAATGAATTGTTGAAGAAGTCTATGCCCAAGGTTTTTGGAATTGCTCCACCTCCTCCAAATCCAACACCATCTTCTCAAGACTTTTCTATGCCTTCCATCTCCTCATCCTTTAATGCTTTATCACCATCTCTCTCTGGTTGAAGTTGTTACTATCTTCTCCCTCCCTTTCTTATATGACAAAGGGGGAGAATGAATTAGGACGCTTACGATGTTGACACTTTAAAATCTGAATTACATTTATAAGAAGTAACGTTTTGTGGACCTTGTTTCTTTCTTACTTCTTTTGTATTACAAATTCCTAAGCTATGATCTTTTGGTTTATGAATCATAATTAAATTTCATGTAAAATGATTTATGGTACTATACCAATTTGATATGAATGAAATATAGTTATGGTTCACAAAACTACCTTTTTATTTGTTCAATTTACATGATTATTGGATGCTAAAACTGAGAGGGAGCTTTTTGATAAATTATGCATGTTTTATCATTATATTATTAAAATTAGACTTATGAATTAAAAATATAGTTCAAGAAGTTTGTTATCATTAAAAAATAGGGCGATTGTTGAGGTAAAATCTCAATTGAATGTTTTAAAGGTGACAAACATCTTAAATTATATTTTTAAGATTTTGATCATTTTGTGATCTAACATGTGTTTTTCAGTTTATTAAAAATTGATAATAGGTTTTGATTTTAATCTAAGTACATTACTCACAAAGAAAAAAAACATTCTTCAAAAATTACACAAAGATTATTTTGCCTGAATTAGAAGAACGTTCTCGTTGTTTGTTTTCATGATATAATTTTCTTTCTCATATTAAATCCAGTTTCATAATCTTAAAAGGATTAAAATCAACTTAGAAATAGACAACGATCAACTTTGTAGTTGAAGTTATTTCAAGAATAATATATTTAAGACATTTTGCATAAACAAGTTTAAATGAGGACACTTCATTGAAAAGATTACTTTATAGATTCTCGTGCCATACAAATCTTTTTATTATCATCATCTTTAAATACGAATGAATGTTGAACATGAAGACAAAGAGTCTAAGCTACACACAACAAGAATACATTGAATTTGTGAGGGCCAAAAGCCCTCACAAAGGGGGAGAAGCAGCCACAAATGATGCATTTGTGGCGGCTTTAGGCAGCCACAAATAAGGTGGTCACAAACCTTTGTGGCGGCCAAAACGGCCACAAAATTTGAAATTTTCGTTGCCATTTATGAGGGCAAAAGCAGCCACAAAGTCCTCCTTTTTGTGAGGGCTTAGGCCGCCACAAATGCCTCCTTTTGTGAGGGCTTAGGCCGCCACAATAGTTAAAGCATAATTTTAAAATTAAGCTTGTGGGGCCTAGACCGCCACAAATGTCTCCCTTTTGTGACGGTTTAGGCCACCACAAATGACGAAACAAATTAAATTTAAATCTTTTGTGAGGGCTTAGGCCGCCACAAAAGTTTCGCTTTATTAAAAACAAAATTATTAAATTTGAAATTAATATTAAAAATTGATATTATATATAATAAATTAATATCAATATAAATTTAAAATATAATATTACAATTTAATTAAAATTTAAATTAAATTTAAAATATAATATTTAAATTAAATATATTATACATAATAAACTAATATTAATATAAATTTAAAATTTAAATTTAAAATATAATATTACTATTTAATTAAAACTTAAATTAAATTTAAAATATAATATTTAAATTTAAATTAAATTTAAACTAAACTAAAATTAAATTTAAATTTAAAAATAACTATTATATATTAAAATATAATATTAATATTAATTAAAGTAATTACTACCAAACCAAATAAAACATTCCAAAATTAATAAATCATGTGTTACAAACTAAAAATTAAACACACCATAATTAAATAGGACAAAATATAATATATTCATATAATAAATTATTATCAAGACTATAATTATATAGACTGAAATAAAATTTTAAATGATATTTAGTGAAATTTTTCATAAAATAACTTATATATATATAAACAAAAATAGAGACTATTAAAGTATATAAATTTTTCGTACGAACTCAACTACAACTCCTTTTAATAACTAACAGCAAATATTAATATCATTAGTTTTAATAATGTTTTTTTTAAAAATAGTTATATTAAAATCAATAAATTTTACATGTGTTTCAAATTTTTATTTATCATATATTATGTAAACAACATAATTTCTATTTTTTTTATAATAAATCTATAATAACACTTATTTTACTAATCTATATTTTAAACATAATAAAAATATATTTATAATATCATATATTTTACTAATCTATATTTAAAATATATAAAATACTAACTTGATGTCGGGTAGTATCTGACTTGAAACTTTCACAGAGCTGACAACTCTTCGAAGTAAACACAATATATCACCACTGGGAAAATAAAAATTCAATAATATTAATTAAATAAATAACTTCAAATAAAAAATAAAATTAAAAAACTAAATATATAATATAAATTTACCAAAATTCAAGATAGTAAAGAAAAACTTGGAGAAATAATTTTTGTAGAGAGAAGGTGGAGAGAAAATTTAGAAAGAAGGTTTAGAGAGAATGTAGAAGTAAAAAATGATAACAGGAGTAGAGGGATATTTATAGAAAATGGTTGATCATTTGTGGCAGCCAAAGCAACCACAAAAGCCAACTGTACAAAATCTTTTGTGGCGGCTTTAACGGTCAGAAATTAAGTCCTTTGTGGCGGCCTGGGTGGCTACAAATGCCTTGCCTTTGTGGCGGCCTTTACCCTCACAAATGGTTGATTTTGTGGCTGCAAAAGCCCTCACAAAAGGCTCCAATTTCAGCTGAATTTTGTGGCGGCCTAAGCCCTCACAAAATCACAACGTTGTCATTTTGTGAGGGCTTAGGCAGCCACAAAATCCAGCTAAAATTTTAGTCTTTTGTGAGGGCTTTTTCAACCACAAATAAAGACCAATTTGAATTTTTGTATTTGTGAGGGCTTTTCGGTCACTAATTTGTGATGGTCTTTTTCGACCACAAAATATTTATGAAATTGGCCACAAATAAGGGTATTTCTTATAGTGACAAATTATCAATCACTCGTTTTATTCTCTAGTTAATTTCAGGTCTCTTTTTATCATACGCACTTCTTCTTCAGATATGGAAATTCAAGCTACATATTTTTTAGTGTGCTGATAGAGTTCCTTTGTTTTCTCAAATTTTTCCTTTGAGTTTTCATAAGCAAAGTACCCATAGACTTATTCATATACATGTAAAAATCCCTCAAAGTATTTCCTTTGTGGTTGTTGTGAATAAAGTTGTAATAAATTTGAGTTTATAAGCATGTTGAGCATGTGATAATACATATTGTAAGCTTGTTGAGACTTTGATAATATATGGTGCATTAGATCAAGCTCTGATCTAAAGAAAATTGTAAAATTATGCGGAAAGAATATTCTCTTTAGTAAAATAGTAAAAAATCTCAAAAGGTGTGATGACTGGACATAACCTAAGGTTAAGGGTGAACTAGGATAAATTTGTATGTGATTCTCTTTATCTTAATCTTTTAACTTTGTACATTAATCACACCATATCACTTCCATTTACATTTTTTATTATATAATTTTGATAAAGAATATTCTCTTTGTTTTAAACTAACATTCTTATCCAAGAAACAACTTGAGACATTTTTTTTTATTTAAATTTTTAAATATCACAATTCAAATCCTGTTTCTTGTGACATATTATTCTACTTCACGAAAATCATTTGGAGAAGCCATCTTCAATTGGATGACTAACCAGCATGACTGGATGGCATATGTTCAAAGGTTTAGAAAGGCCAACACAGAGCACATTGGTTTGCATGACATTTGTCAAAACAATTATGGAATCCTCCCTCTGCCTTATATGTATCTTGACCCTCGTCATCCATACTCGCAACAACCTTAATCACCTCCACCACATCAAGATTTTCCCCACGCATTTCACATTTGAATTTTGAGTTCATCCAATTCGATATGTAAGGCATGCGCTTTTGTGTTATATTATTTTTAATATATTTATTCTATTTATTGTTTTTGTTTTAACTTTCTGTAATTTTAATTCTGTCATTTTCAATTTTCAATGTATTTGTTTTCAAAATTCTACCTTTTGTATGCTTGTACTTGAACTGATGAAGGAATCATTTTATCTCCAAAATTGATTTGTTTTAAATTTATTTTATTTCCTTTGAGATTTGATACATTGCATTTGTTTACATAACTATGTTAAAGTATGATTCATGTGCTAGGATTAATACTATTAGTGTGCATCCCTAGTTGGTCTCTCGTTATCTATATCTATTGACAACCTTGTCGAGAAATAAATGCCAATTCATTTTATATGACACTCGGAGACTCAAGTTTCTTCTTACCTACCCTATGAGTTTTGTACCTAAACTCTTTTTTTTTTCTTTTTAGTGTTTGATATTCTAACATGTATCATGTTTTTCAGAACTTGCATATTTTCTCTATAGTTAATTAGTTGTAATTTATACATACATAGAGACAATTTTCTTTAGTGCTTTTTGATCCTTTTTTTCTATCATGTATTAACTATTATCGTTTGCTAGGCTCGTTGAGCTTGTACCCCATTTCTTTGTGTTTTAAACCACATTACAAGTCAATTGCCCAAATTATATTTATCCTAAATCTTAGTTGGAGTTAAGTAGGATTTTAAATTTTTTACTTGGCAAAATTTTAAGTTTGGAGTTTCTCATGAAATAACAATATTTTGAGTTTGGGGTAGGGTATAAAAGAATAAAAAAGTAGAAAACTGTTGAAAGTTGATTGTTTTGATTTATAAAAAAATATGGGTTATGAAAGTTTGTGAATACAATTAGTGTTTTAAATCTCTTCTACTTTACTAGCCGATAAATTGTCAAAGTAATGGTGTGAAAATAAAATGACAAGTGGGTTTGCCCAACTCCAAATTGTAAGCCTACTATCCCAAATGATAAGATATCCAGAAAATGACCTTACCAGGATAAATGAGATGAGGAGGACAATGATGACATTGCTCCTCTTCAAAAATTGATTGGATCAAAAGGTAGGTTTTATGATGGGATGCTAAAAAAATGTCTCATTTTATCTGATTTGATAGCTTGGTGGTCAAATCTGATTTAGGGCGGTGGTGAAATGAGAGAATGAGGGATAGCGAAATAACGATGTCTACATGAGTGAGATTTAAGGGATTGTTTTGATAAAAATTAAGTTTTTGGGAACCAAGATAGATAAAAGAGAGACTTAAATAAAAAATTAAAATTACCCATGACACGTGGTAGCTAGTTGAAAAATACAAAATAAAGCAAAAATGAAAGATTTTTCTTATAGGCTACCAACTTCTTTTCCATGGGAAATCTTTTATTTACTCACGGGCGATTATGTGGCTAAAATTTTGTGGGTATACAAAGACTTTCTTGTAGTGCGTTAAAGATCTCTAAAAGTATATGTGCATTTTCTATTGTGAATATGTTTAAAAAAATTTCAAGTCTATGGTAGTATGATGCATGTAACATGATTAGTTTTGACTATAATCACATCAAATGGTTTGTATTGTCTAATTTACTGGATTGGTCGATTACATGAGATAGTTAAACAATTAAATGAAGAACGATGAGTATTAATAACCTTAATTAAGAATAATAAAGGTGAATTAACGATTGCTTATGACAATGTTTATAATTAATGTATTATTTATATTGATAATGTTGACAAATATGATAGCGGTTATGACAAATGAGTCGCAGATATGAACTCTTCTTCTATATTGTATCAATGTCGATAATGTTAATAATTAAAGTAGACTTTATGATACACAAATGGTAGATATGCCTTGATTCTTTTAAATGGTATCAATACTTTATATTATAGTTGTTATGTCCTACTTGTTGAAATGCATAATTAGAACATGATATGACTTTTATTGTTTAATTTGAATAAATACGTTGACTCTTATAGATATGAAAAATTAATATTAGATTCGTATTTTCTTAGTTTGAATAAATATGATTGACTCTTGTAGATATGAAAAATTAATATTAATTTCGTATTTTCGTCTATTATAAAGATACATGTAGGTTAATGAATATCATGAATTTTTTTTATATAATTTAATTAAATGAGTTAAATTGTTCTCTTCACAATACAAAATCACAATAAAAATTTAAAATTTATAAATTTTGTTTGAGTACAACAACGAATAAACTCAAATAAACAATCACATAAGTAAATGTGTAACTAATAGGCCACAAACTCATGTTTACTCTACTTACAAATTTACTTTTTTTTTTAATTAAAAGAAATAATATTCGTTAATTTAAATGGTAGAATACATTGATGCGATATAAATTCAAAATTGTTAAAAACATACAAGATAAATTTGGGAACAAACTCATAAAATCTAAGTTAGTGTCACAGAACAACATAGTACAAAACACAACATACCTACAAATATGGTAAAATTTAAGTGTTCAGAATACCTATCCCTTCTAATTTGTTTCATTGGCACATCAAAATCATTGATTAAAATCTATAATGAATCAAAATTACACTGTCACCGCAAAGGTAGGAAAACCAAAAAACACTGCACTAAGATGAGAAAATAAAAAATTGTTGCACTCCAATGATAAAATCACAAAACAATATAAAAGAAAAACTAAATTTGTGTGGAAGACACTTATTTAGATAAAATAAAAAGAAAATGATTTAGAGAGAAGTGATTTTAAACTTAAAAAGTATCATAAATCCCCTCTCTAATGGAAGATAAAAAAAAAATTAGGGTTTTTATGTTTGAGAGATTGTTGAGCTTTTCAAAGAGAAACAAGCCACATTTTATTTTTTTACAAATTTATCTATGTGTAACATTCACTACACGAAAAATGTCATTTTATAGTGCGAATTTTACAACGCTTACTAAAGACAAGCATTGTTGTAAATATATTTTAAAAATACTGGAGCATATAACAACACTTTTTTAACAAGTGGTGTGGAAACAACGCTGTTGTAGGGTCATATAGCGTTTGTGCATAATGTTTACAAGGCTTTTACACAAGCGCTGTAAAATGAAGCGTCCTCAAATAATGTTTTATAGCGTTTTTTTCACAAGCGTTGTAAAATACATGCACTTTCAAATAATTAAATGACATATTACAACACTTTTGTTACAAGCGCTGTAAAAGACATGTGCTTTCAAATAATTAAATGACCTATTATAGCGCTTTTGTTACAAGCACTGTAAAAGTCTTGCGCTTCCACATAATTAAAGGATCTATTAGAGCGCTTATTTTACAAGCGCTATAAAATCATTTACTTTAAATAAATAAAAACAAATTTACGAACCCTCATCAACTCTACTCTAGGAACCCTCATCTCCTCTACGTACTGTGCGGCCATCTACTGCTCCTCCTTTAAAAAAAAATTGAATACATTGTATCAGGTACTGTATTTATTAATTTGTTGCTATCAAAAAATCTTTAGTTTTTTAATAATTGAAAACTAATAAATTGTTACATAATAAATCTTTTCTTTTTGAAATTTGTTGATCTGTTATGTTTTGAAATCTTTTTTGTTTTGAAATTGTTACATAATAATGGACTTGGTTTTCATTTTCCAATATTAGATATGTGTACTATATATTGGTATAATGTTATCCGTAGCTTATTATTTTTGTAATTGCATTTATATAGGTCATATAATATGGACCAGAAATGGATGTTTGCCAATCGATTGTCAAAAGAGTATGAAAATAGAGTGAAGGAGTTTGTTGAGTTTGCAGTGAAGAATGCAAAAGATCCAAATAGAGTTGTTTGTCCTTGTTTAAAATGTTGTTTTAAAAAACGCATTAGAGAAGATGAATTGGAAGGACATTTAGTATGGAATGAAATTGATCAAAGTTATACATGTTGGATAAGACATGGTGAAAAAAAAAGGGAAACAATAATTTTGAGAATGGTTCGACATATGCTTCAACTGACTTCGATACAAATACATATGAGCCGGACCTAATTGAGGAGATTGCAAAAGCACTTGAAGAAGATCTTCGGGATTGTCCTAAAATGTTTGAAAGTTTGTTGAGTGATGCAGAGAAACCATTATATAATGGTTGTACTAAATTCACAAGACTATCGGTGATATTAAAGTTGTACAACTTAAAAGCGAGTAATGGATGGTCTAATAAAAGCTTCACATAATTATTAACACTCTTAAAAGATATGTTGCCAGATGATAATAAACTTCCCAATCGAACCTACGAGGCTAAACGGATTTTGTGCTCTATTGGCATGAGTTACGAAAGGATTCATGTGTGTCCTAACAATTGCATTTTATTTTGAAATGAATATGAATTACTAAAGGCGTGTCCGAAATGCAATGTCTCTCGATATAAGAAGAAAGAATTTACTCCAGCAAAAGTTGTGTGGTATTTTCCTATAATACCAAGATTTAGGCGCATGTATCGCAGTGAAGAAGCTTCAAAACACTTGACATAGCATGCATATGAAAGAAATAGAGATGGTATGTTTCGACACCCTGCAAATTCCCCACAATGGGCAAAAATTGATCACTAGTTTCCTGAATTCGGGATAGAGTCAAGAAATCTAAGACTTGCACTTTCTACCGATGGAATGAATCCACATGGTTTTCAAAGCATCTCCCACAGCACATGGCCTGTGATTTTGTTGATTTATAACCTACCTCCATGGTTATGTATGAAGCCTAAGTTTATGTTGTTGTCTCTGTTAATTTCTTGATCCAAATAATCGGGTAATGATATCGAAGTATACTTGACTCCTTTAATTGAAGATTTAAAAATCATGTGGGAGACAGGTGTGGACGTTTATGATGGGTATAAGAAAAAATGTTTCAATTTGAAGGCTATGTTGTTCGGCACAATTAATGATTTTCTAGCATATGGTAATTTATCAAGATATAGCATTAAAGGTCAGTGTGCATGTCCTATATGTGAAGAGAGTACAAATTGGATGCGGTTAAAACATTGTAAGAAGAATGTATTTCATGGACATCGTAGATTTTTACCTTATAGTCATCAATATCGTGGGTGGAGAAATGCATTCAATGGAAAATCAGAGGAAGGTAAAGCTCCTTTAGCACTGACTAGATATCAAATACTTAAAAAAGTACAATGTTTGACCAATAAATTTTGAAAATCTTTTGCAGGAGAGTTGGTCAAAACTAGGTTGAAGAAAAAGTCAATTTTCTTTGAATTGCCATATTGGAAGTCATTGTATAAAAGATATTTCCTCGATGTGATGCATATTGAAAAAAAAAATGTATTTGATAGTGTTATTGGTACGTTACTCAATGTTCCAGGAAAGTCTAAAGATGGCATCAATGCAAGATTGGATTTGAGCAATATGGGAATAAGAAATGAATTGGGTCCCGTAAAGAAAGGAAATCGCACATATCTACCTCCAGCCGCTCATACTCTATCTAGAAAGGAAAAAATTGTTTTATGTAAATTTCTACACAAAGTTAAAGTTCCAGAAGGATACTCTTCAAACATTAAAAATTTGGTTTGTATGAAAGACCTCAAGTTAAAAGGTTTGAAGACCCATGATTGTCATATTCTAATGGAGCATTTGTTACCAATAGGTATACGTTCCATTTTACCTGAAAAAGTTCGACGAGCCTTAACTAGATTATATTTCATCTCCAGAGAAATATGTAGTAAAGTGATCGATCCTCAGAAATTACCGACATTGCAGAGGGAAATTGTTGTTACTTTGTGTGAGCTTGAAATGTATTTCCCACCCTCATTTTTTGATATAATGGTTCACCTTACTGTTCATCTGGTTAAGGAGACACAACTTTGTGGGTCAGCTTATATGAGATGGATGTATCCGATAGAACGATATATGAAAATATTAAAAGGATACGTAAAAAGTAGAAGTTGACTAGAAGGTTGTATTGCTTAACGGTACATTGTTGAAGAAGCTGCTGAATTTTGTACTGAATATCTGTCCAATGTTGAATACATAGGGCTTCCCATGTCTCGTCATTCAGGAAGAATATTAGGAGAAGGGATAATTGGAAGGAGACTAATGACTGTGTCAAGGACATAATGGGAGCAGACACAATTGTATGTTCTGCACAATGATGATGAGGTTCAACCGTATGTTACAATACACATGGATCATTTATCTCGTTTGAACATGAATAGGAATCAAAATTGGATAACCCGAGAGCACAATAGAAGTTTTATAACAAGGTTAAAAAATCACATAAAGTCAAAGTTTGATATAGACCCTAGATCAATTTCACAGAGATGGAGGTAGCTAGCAAATGGTCCAAGTTTACGTGTCTTTTCTTACATTGGTTATGTTATTAACGACTACACATTTTATACCAAAGAACAAGATGATCAGACCACTATGCAAAATAGCGGAGTCACTCTCGTAGCTAAAGCGATGCATGTCTCAATAGCAAAAGACAAAAACCCAACATATGCAAATCTATCATATTTTGGGGTTATCGAGTGCATATGGGAGTTAGACTACACAATGTTTTGTGTTCCCATATTTGGTTGCAAATGGGTTGATAATAATAATGGCGTTTGGATTGATGAGTCAGGGTTCTTGCTTGTCGATTTTAATAGGGTGGGATACAAAGATGAGCCTTTTATTTTAGCGTCGCAAGCTCAACAAGTGTTTTATGTCACCGATCCTGCTGATGATAAATGGTATGTTGTCCTATCGATCAATAAAATAAGTGATGATAACAATAATAATGAAGATGTTGGTAATGATATTTTATTTGCAACATCATAAAAACCACATGAAATTGATTCAACTGATGATGGTTTATATCTTAGAGATGATCATGATGAGGGAATTTGGATTAATCCATCGTTTCGTATTGTAAATGGACAAACAAATGTGAATCCCACTAGGAAAAGAAGAAGGGCATCTTAATGTACATGTTTAATTGTTTTATATAAGCCATGTAATCTGAACTGAGTTACTGTAGTATAATTGTTTGAACATGTTTAATTATTTTATATAAGCAGCCATGTATTTGATTTTCGGATTAATTTATTTTCTGCTTATATTTAGCTCTATTTTAGTGTTTTATGCTAAGTTCATGTAATTTAATATAAACTAGTAATTTACATGAACTGAACTGAATATGAATTAGTAATTTACATGAACTGAACTGAAAAAGAGCATTATAAGAATAAAATAAGGAGGCCTTTTAGAGCGCTTATTTGTAAAAGGTCTTTTAAAAAAATAGTCATACATATAACTGAAGAAGAGCCTTTTAAAAATAAAATAAGGAGGCCTTTTAGAGCGCTTATTTGAAAAAGCACTCTAAAAAGCATTTAAAAAATAGCAGTCATATAACTTAAGAAAACAAGGAGGTATTCTATAGTGCTTATTCTACAAGTGTTGTAAAAGAGTCTTTTAAAAATAAAATAAGGAGCCCTTTTAGAGCGCTTATTTGAACAAGCGCTCTAACAAATAAGCGCTCTAAAAGGCTTTTAAAAGAAACAGTCGTATAACATAAGAAAACAAGGAGGTCTTTTACAACACTTATTCTACAAGCGCTGTAAAAGAGCCTTTTAAAAATAAAATAAGGAGGGCTTTTAGAGCGCTTATTTGAAAAAACGCTCTAAAAAGCTTTTAAAAAATAACAGTCATATAACTTAAGAAAACAAGGAGGTCTTTTACAGCGCTTATTCTACAAGCGTTGTAAAATAGCCTTTTAAAAATAAAATAAAGAGACCTTTTATAGCACTTTTCAAGAAAGCATTGTAAAAGGCTTAGGTCTTTTAGAGCGATTTTCCAACAAGCGCTGTAAAAGACTTCTAAAAAAGTGCTATAATAGGATTTTATATATAATAGTAAACCGCTTCAATTTCCTCTTCATTTCTTAAACTTCACTATCATCTCCTCTTCATCATTCTTCTCTTCCTTTGTGAACCCTATCATCTATTCCATTACGAACCTTATTTCCATGATAATCTCTACCTATTCGAACCATATTTCCATCCACGATCATCTCTCCCATTACACACCATCTCTTTTCATTGAAATACGTAACCCTCATTACGTATTTCTATGAACCATATTTCTGTGAATCGTATTTATGTGAACCTTCATTTATGCGTATTACGTATTTCTTCGAACCCTCGCTATTCAGGTATTGATGTTATTAATTTTTTGTTATCACTAAAATGCATGTTGAGCTTGTTGAAGTTATACTGATACTGATATGTACTTAGAATACTGCATGTTGAGCTTGTTGAAGTTATATTAAACTGCATGTTGAACTTGTTGTAGATAAATGGATACCTCCAAAGATTTAGATTGTCAAAATGTGGAAGTTGTCAACACTAAGACTTACGAAAATGAAGTCAAACGTGGTGCAACCATAATGCAAAAGGTCATAAAAGCAATGAGCAGTGGTGTACAATTTGAGGTATACTATACTCTATTTGCTATTTATCTTTTATATTTTTTGAAAGCATGTACTTACTATATGAGTTTATTAGGTTGGATGGAATGAGAGTGGTCAGCCAATTGACCCCAACAGCTCCATGTTTGTAAGTTACATTGAGGCTGTTGTTCGTGAGAATATCCTCATTACCATTGATGACTGGAGAGATAACGCGTTGAAGGATGCGAAAGATATATTGTGGAATGATATACAAGTAAATTTTTTGATCCACTCTTTTGTCATTTATAATTTTTTCCATTGTAATGCTTTACTCTTTACTCAAACTATATCTTTATTTTGCTTGCAGATTGCTTTTGTTCTTGATGAGGTGAGAAAGAATTACGTCTTGAGAGTTGCTGGGAAAATACATCGGGGTTTTAGATCTCACCTCTCAAATTTTTATCTAAAAGATAATGAAAGAAATATGAATGTTGAAGCTCCAAGAATATATAAACATTATATATCAAATGAAGAATGGAGTGCATTTGAATCAAAACGTTCGGACCCCGCGTTTGTGGTAAGTGATTAATTTATTAGCATTTGTGTTTGATTATTCATATTCTTAGCGTATTTTAAATTTTTACATGATTGCTATTTTTTTTATAGAATATAAGTAAGACAAATCGCGAGAGGACAAAAAATCTGACGCACCCATATAAAAAATCACGTATGAGATATGCATGTCTAGAGCAAAGACTTGTAAGTAATTAAACATGACTTTTACATAATGAGGGAATTTGTATTATAAACTATAGTTTCTAACTAATATTTTGTTTATGATCTTAACGTGTAGCGACAAGACATCCAATTCGATCAACCGTTGGATCGTCATATCTTGTGGAAGGAAGCTCGTATAAATAAGGATGGAGTAGTTGATAACGAAAATGTTCAAAAAGTAATAGAACTTTGTGTAAGTATATTATCACTTTAATATTTTTTAATATTGTATTTTATCACTTTAATATTATCACTTTAATATTTTTTAATATTGTATTTTAAAAATGATATTGAACTTATCTTTTTAATCCTACATGTATTTTAGGAGAATATCGAACAAAGTTTGGAAAATCAAGAGGACAACAAAGCTAGTTGCAAGGACATTCTCAGTAAAGTGTTTAATGTTCCTGAGTATTCCGGTCGCGTGAGGGGAAAAGGATTTGGCGTAACTCCTAAAGGCTATTTTACACAAGAGAAGGGCCAAAATCCATCCAATGAGGAAGTATTAGAGAAGCTCAAACTCATATCAGTGCAAGTGGCACTCTTGGTGAAGACGAGTAAAGACAAGCAACTCCCGGATCAGCTCCAACGTGAAATACAAATGGAGAGTGAAAATGCGAGTTGCAACATTGGTCTCAAAAGTCTTCCCGAGGTTATTAATTATTTACTTATGTTATTACTTATGTATTAACTATACTTATGTATTAAACATACGTATGTTTTAACCATTAATTTAGGGTGTCACTCCTTGTGTGTTGTACTTATCCTCCCCTACTCATCGGAAGGTTGGAAAAGGAAAATTATACAATACTTCGGGAGAAGTATTATACAACACACCGATCCCTGCGGGCCATGTCAAAGTATCACCAATTATTGCTTTGGAACCCAATGCACCGTTGCCTATACTGGACAACGATGGAGATATGAAATTTTTGGGCAAAGCAATTGGTAACATGTGGCATGGCCCACACTTCTTGTTGCCCTTGAGAAGGTATATTTAATTAATTGAAATGTATGTTTAATTGATATGTATATTTAATTGCTGATTTTTTTTCTGCTCCTAACTTTAAATTCACATTTATATTTAAATTCTGAAGTAGCCTAAAGAGAATGATAAAAAGATTCACAGAAACAAGTCAATTACATCGCCCAAAAAGGTTTGTCACATTTATTCCCTAAGGTTTGTCATTTTTTCAGATTCAATAAACTAACATTTAACCTTATTTTTTAGAATCAATCAAATAAACCACCCGCACAACAACATAAAGCCGACAAACCTCAAAAATTGGAGGGTAATAAAGCTGGCAAACTACAAAAGCTGGAGGGTAATAAAGCTGCCAAAGATGCAGCTAAAAAACTGGATCAGGGACAATCAGTCGCTGCTACTCCTAAAATAAGTCAGCCATGCCTTGCTAAATACGAGGCGTGTCTTGACATCCAAGTAAAAAGGAATATGAGCAGCAACGACGATTCACACATCATAACCATGAATAAAGCTATATTCGGAGATGAGTATGAAGAATTTCTTGAAAAGGAGCACATATACGAACTTCTCAACCACAAGGAGCTGAGTGCTACTCTCATCAGCTTGTACATTAGGTAAAAAGAATACTTTTAATTGCATTTATTGATAATTAATTAAATTTATTGGTAATTAATCTATGTTGAAATTTTTATTGAAGGTTTTTGTATGAGAAGTTGGTGTGCACGCGCAGATTGTCAAATAGATATTCATTCTTGTCTCTGCATAAGCTTTTGATGTGTAAACTCGATCCACTGAATGTAAAGAAATACATTGTAGATATGTTATTAGGAAATATAGAGAAGAATAAGTTGTTCTTTGAACCATATAATTTAGGGTACATAATTATATTACTTATTTATATCTTTTTTAATTTATGAGATCTTAATTTATTAGTTGTCTAAACAAAATTTCCAAACAAATTTTTGTGTTGTAGGGCACATTGGGTGCTATTTGCATTCAATGCGACCTCTGAAGTTATATACTATTTGGATCCCTTGCACAACAATTGCAACAATCACTTCGATATAAAGACTATGTTCGAAACGTAAGTAATATTCATTTATTTCTTATATATATATATATATATATATATATATATATATATATAATGTGTTTATTAATGCTATAATAATCAAATTTATTTATTGGATAGTGCTTTACAAGTTTTTCGAGCTCAAAGAGATGCTACAGTGTCGAAGCAAAAGTCAAATAACATCACATGGATTCCAATAAAAGTTTGAAATATATGCCTTTAAATTTTCATTTACAAATATATGCCTTTACTATCAATGCACAAATATTTTATTGACTTATATGTTTTATTTTATAGTGTACTCGTCAAACTAACAACATCGAATGTGGGTACTATGTATTGCGATTCATGAAGGAGATTATTGATAGGAATCAAACTATTATCCTAGAAACGATACAGTATTTTCATTATTTGATTTTCATGTATAAATTATCTATATATTTGATTCTAACTTATTTATGTTCAATTTTTATATTGCACAGTACATTGACGATTCCAGTCCAATAGACTCTGAGAAAGATCTAGTTGAATTAAAGGAAGACTGGTGTCAGTATGTACTTGAAATGAAAATTATTTGATTTTCTGGGAAATAGCATGTTGTAAAGGATCTGAATATAAGGTAGCTAGTTTTGTTCTGTGTAGGATAAGTTAGTTATATGTATATGAATAGGCAGAGTATCTTAATATGTGTTGTTGTACAAATATCTAAATATGTATATGTAGTTAAGTTATATATGTATCTGAATATGTTATGTTGTTGTGTAAATTAATATATAAAGTTAAGTTATATAATTCTGTTTTTGTGTACTGATCCTGCATATGTTTTGTTGTTGTGTGAACTGATTCTGGATGAAAATAATTTTGGAAAAAAAATTAAAAGATAGCGCTTTCTAAAAAAAATCTCATAAAAAACCAAAAAGCGCTTTTCAAAAATTTAATATACAACGTTTTTAAATAAAAAAAAATGCACCTTTGACAGCACTTTTTTTTAAAAACATTGTAAATGGTCACCTTTTACAGCGCTTATTTGAACAAGCGCTGTAAAATGTGACAATATAATGCATATATTGAGTGTACAGTTTACAGCGCTTTTTCAAATAAGCACCGTAAAATGTTGCAATATAATGCATATATTGGATGCATATTTTATAGCGCTTTGTCAAATAAGCGTTTTAAAATGTGCATCCAATATATGAATTATATGCATATTTTACAACGCTCTTTTCAATAAGTGTTGTAAAAGGTACATAATAATGCATATATTGGGTTCACCTTTTACAACGCTTTTTAAATAAGCGCTAAGCGCATAATATATCTACATATTTTATAGCACTTTTTTATTTTAAAAAAGCACTATTGTATGTTTTTACAGCGTTTTTTTTTTTTTTTTGAAAAAACACTGTAAATTGCTTAGAAAAGTGTTGTAAAATCCTATTTTTCGCGTAGTGATTTTTATTGAATGTTGGATAAATTACTTATAATATTTCAAAGATAATATTAAAAAAAATGATATTAATATTAATGATGAAAAACAAAATACAAATACCAAAATATTCGATGTAAGGGTATTTCGTCATTTTAAAGTACCATGCTTCTTAACTCAAAAGTTTTGAATTGGACGATATCTTTGGAGCTTTTATGCCATATATCCTCAATACAGACCATTCGATGTGTATATTTATAGACAAAATTAAAATATCTAGCTACCTATATGTCTCCAACGTATATGACAGAACCACTTTAGTTATAACGACTACATCATCCACCCATAATTGAATAATTAGTCAAGCACTAATTTTTGACAACACTAAACCAAATCTTATATGTGGAACTAGTTTTTTCTTTAGACATCATCTTGCCTTCAATTAACAGAACTCAATCTTCAAGATTCACTGCTTAAACATGTAAACTAAATAGTTGTCATTGTAGTCGTGGACTGTAATTTAATATTTTATTCTAAATTAAATATCAAAATTTGTTTAACATTGAGAGGTAAAAGATTTCAATTAATTACAATAATTTTTTCATAAAAGCCGAACCATATATTTTATTAAAAACTCATACATAGATTTAAATTGTAGTTGTAGTTATACGACAAACATTTATATTGAAAAAAATACAGTCTTAATTATAACTTCGAGGTTATTATGGTGACATCAAAATCCGTAATATTAGGACCGCGGCAGTTTAAAACAATGGCCGTATATGAACAAATGATGAAAATGAAATTAGCGACTACATCTTTCACACTACGTAACAAAACTGGAAAAAGACACAATAGTAGTAATTTTTTTCAGCTCCCTTGAATTTGTTTCTGTGTGTCTCCACTGTTACCATATTAAATGCCTTGGATTTATGTGTAATATTTATTAAGAATGATGGACGCATAGCTGACTTTTGCAAGGAACAAGAGTAAATGCTTTTTCTGTCCGTTTTGACTCATTTTCTTAATTTTACTACTATCATCTCATTAAATTAGTTATTTCTCTTTCTTTATTCTTTTCTATATAAATACACGCACATAACACAAGAGACAAGGCAACCCCAGTTGCATATATGCTACGGATTTTTTAGGAACAAAGAGAGCAAATAGTTGCATTCATAGAATTGAGAAATTAAGAGAAACTAGCTAGCTAGCTTTACTATATATCTAGCCTTTTGTGTATATATATAATTAATCATGAGGAAATCACCTTGTTGTGATAAAATAAAGATTAAGAAAGGACCTTGGACTCCAGAGGAGGATATCATTTTGGTTTCTTATATTCAAGAACATGGACCTGGGAATTGGAGCTCAGTTACCTCCAATACAGGTAAAACAATTCAACAACATATAGAAATTTTATCTATTTTTTTATTTATTTATCTTATTCATTTTTTGCATTGTTGAACAATTAAGCGTATGAAACTCTAAGTAATAGTTCGGACGAATTTTATAAACAAATATTATAAAATTCGTCTCACTAATAAAAAATTGAGTTTTTAACACAATTAGTTAAATCGTTTATTTGACATCAACTTAAAAAATGAGGCGGAAGTATATTATTTTGAGTTTCAAATGGATAGACCTTCGTATATTAACTAACTTCTTATTGTTTATTATTCTGAAATCATAGTTCATAAACAAAAATTGGTATTAGTGTGGTTCCATTTTTTCAGCTAATTTTTATGTGTTTGATTTTGGTTTTCCAGGGTTGATGAGATGCAGCAAAAGTTGCAGACTTAGATGGACCAATTATCTCCGGCCAGGTATCAAACGAGGTAGCTTCACTGATCATGAAGAAAAAATGATAATCAACCTTCAACAACTTTTGGGAAATAGGTACTACATAATCTCATCATAATATCTTCTTCTCTGTAGCCACATTCTTCAGCAATAATTCTTATTCTAAAAGCTTCAAAATTTACATATCAATTACTTTTTTTTTATATTTAAGATCAAAGGAAAGAAAATTTATATATTTAATCCAATTACTTTTTTTATGTTTAAGACCGAAGGAGGTAGTTGCATATAACACAATATAGTTGGTCCAATAAAATATGTCCTCGTCAACCTAAATTATAATTTAATTAGCAGATTGAGATTTGACTGTACAACGATGAAAAATTTGAATTTTTGTTGAAATTTTCAATTTGCCGACAGTTTATTCAGATAATGAAATTAATTTTAAGAAAAATGAATTGAAGTTTTGTGGTTTAATTAATTTTTTAATCAATATTTTTATAATAAATTTTTTGACATGAATGTATGTAGATGGGCTGCCATAGCTTCTTATCTTCCACAGAGGACAGACAATGACATAAAAAATTATTGGAACACACATTTGAAGAAAAAGCTAAAGAAGATTCAAACAAGTAGTAACAATGAAAAAGAAGGAATCACTATTCCAATTGTAAAAGGTCAGTGGGAGAGAAGGCTTCAAACAGATATTCATATGGCAAAACAAGCTTTGTGTGAGGCACTTTCCATTGACAAGTCAACAAATATTATTTTACCTGAAAAAAACAACATCATGAGTTACAATAACCATGTAACCAACCCCACAACATTAAACCAAACATCCTCTTATGCATCAAACACTGAAAACATAGCTAGATTGCTAGAAAAGTGGATGAAAAAACCACAAAATTCAGCTGATACAATAAATTCAGGAAATTCCTTTTGCAATATGATCACAACAACTGGATCCAGTTCTAGTGAATGCACACAAAAAGATTATGCTTTTGACTCTATGTTGAGCTTTAAGCACTCCTATAATTCTAACTGTTCACAATCTTTGTCAGTTGATGAAAACAACAACTTGACAATGGATTCTTGCCTTTTTCAAGATGAAAGTAAGCCAAAACAGGTAACTCAAGCCCCCCTCACTTTTTTGGAAAAGTGGCTTTTTGATGATGGGGCTGTTCAGTGCAATGAAGATCTAATGAACATGTCATTGGAGGAAAATACATCACTGTTGTTTTAGAAAAGAGTTCAATATATATTTACTAACTGTCTTTTTTTTTTTTTTTTTTTT
>JBBPBT010000183.1:8778376-8789113 GCA_037974875.1 Cicer bijugum
TTAAACAATATCATGTAACTTTTTTATATAACTTTTTTATTATCAGATCTTTTTATTTAACATTATATATAATTCCTTGATGTAATAAAAAAATTATTGGGAAGCTAACAAACCCTTTTCAATGAAATAAAGATTTATGTACATGGATCATCTCCCTTTCTCAACAATAATATACATATACATTAAATTTCTATACATTTATTTAACACCTCGTTTTACTCTTATCTCTATATTTTTATCATATTCTCAACATATTACATCTATCACATTATTTTTATTTATTTATTTATATGTCTATGAGATGTACTGTAAATATTTTTTTAATTATTATAGTTGAATGTTTTTAACTATATTTTTTTGCCACCATGAAGTAATTAATATATATAATATCTTATATTTTTGAACAAATAAAAAAAACCATTTAATTTGACGAAAGTAAAATAATGAGCTCTACTAGAGTTTTTCAATCTAAGACCAACATTGAAGAATCCCATGATCATGGCACTACAACTGAAGAAGAAGATAATAATTTGACGTAGTATTCAACGTTGGAATGATGTTTAAGCTAATCTGGGTTTATAATGCCTCTTGGGTTTATGATGAAGAACATTTGAAAGATATGGTTTCCAATTACTATCAATTCTTGTATCTCTCTTCTGGTTTGGTGAGACCTGATTTTGTGACCGGAAGAGATTGATGCCCATTCAAAATTAAACCAGTTTCAAAATTAAGGATAAACTTTCTAACTAAAAAACTGGTTCACTTTTTTTTTCCAAGAAGAAATACTATAGCAAAATCCTCTCTTGTTAGCATTTGTTGCTATGTTATGAAAACGATAAAGTTCCAACCTCTATGTGTGCTGAGGCGGAAAGTCTCTATCGTAATTTTATTTGGGTCATCATCATTGATGAACAAAGGAAATGTCATCTTATTTTTTAGTTCAAATTTGTAAACCAAAAATTCTTGGGGGCCTTAGCTTTAGGAATCTTTGTGTTTAAAACAAGGCATATATTTTGAAGCTTGTTTGGGAGATGTGAAATAACAATGTCAATTACAAGGAATAGAGTTTGAATTGTAATTATCTCTTTTTAAAAATTCTTGTTAAAACTCAAAATATTTAATTCAAGATTGATATTGGTTATAAACGAAGAACGGTTTTTGGTTAGTGAAAACGTACAATTTAAACTTATCTATATAAAATTAGAAGAGAAAAGGTAAATAGAGATAATGGAAAATATATCACACATAGATATATCCTAGTTCATCCAACATGAGTTACATCTAATCCTCACAATTGTAAAATTTTCCACTAAGTGCTCAAAACAAGATCGTTCTTGGTTTTCACACAATCTTTATAGATCAATCTTGATATGTTACAAATTACTATATTTCTACCTAGAAAGGAGGATTTCTACAAGTTACATTTCAATCTTCAGAAAAGATTTTTTCACATTACCTTTTAAACATAAAAGAATTTTTACAAATTACTCAAATTATTTCAATAATATAGTCTTGAGTAGGGATGAGAATAGGCTAAGCCGCCCATCAAGGGCCTATAGTCTGACCTACTTATGGTCTAATCCGGCCTATTTAGTATTAAGGTTAGGCTTAGGCTATTTTTAAAGTCTATTTATTTAAATAGGTCAGGCTCAAGCTTATAAAAAAGTCTATTAGGCCTGACAGGCCGACCTGCATATATTTTATTATTTATTAATATTATTATTTATTATTATATTAATAATATTATTTCTTATATTAAATTCTATTAAAAGCAATCACTCAGTAGTCATTCCATATTCGTTAGTCGTTCCATATATGGTAGTCATTCAATTAGTCAATCACTCAATAGTGATTCCATATTCGGTAGTCGTTCCATATATGGTAGTCGTTCAATTAGTCAATCACTCAGTAGTCGTTCTATATTTATTTGAGAGGTAATAATGGGTGTGTTTGTTTCAGAAAAAAAAAAATATTCTTTAAAACAACCAAAAATTATTTTTTAGGGTTTACACTATGTTTGTTTCAGATTTTTTTAAAATCATTTTGTTAGAAAATTTATTTTTTATTTAATATATATAAATATATACATTGATATTGTGAATAAGACTTTTAAATATTCCAGGCCAGACCAGACTTTTAAATAGGCTTCTAGGCTAGACCAGACTTTTAAAAAGGTCAGGCCAAACCTAAAAAAAGCCTATGAGAGATCATAGGCCAGACTTAGGCCTAAAAAACAAATTGTAGACAAGACTCAGACCTTTCAAAGCCTGACTTGGCCTATTTCCACCCCTAGTCTTGAGTTACAAAGTAATGATTTTGAGAGATTTGTAGAATTTGAGTATGCTCAACTCATATTTGAGAATAGATTCTAGGATTTAGAGCTCAGTAAAACTAATTCTAATATCAAGTTAAGAACATGACCGAATCTTTAAAATGATTGAGAAATTCAAGAGAATTCAAATATGATAGTATGAGTGATGTATTGTTTTGCACTGGAAGCTATGATTTATCCTTCATCTTGAGACTTATTTTATAGACTTTAAGAAGGCTTATGACAGCTCATTTGGCCGTTGAGAATGGTCCAGCTGTCATATGTTAGTAAATGGATAAGATCAGCCATAAAATAATAACGTTCTTGCTTAAAGCATGAATGTTTTGTAAACCAAGAACGATATTCGTTTCTTCTATAAGGTGTGTTGAGTTTTAATCTTCGCTTGACAGCTATCTGAAGTGATCTTATGTTTTGTATCATATGTGTAGGCTACTCAAAAGTACAACTGAGGTGTCATGTCTAGTATGTCAGTTTTATATTTGATGCTTGCCCAACATATATATAATTGTCTAATATGTCAGTTTTGTATTTGATGCTGGCTCAACATATATAGAAGAAAAAACTTCACATCTTAAACATGGAATTCTATATGCAATATTTGGCCTCAAGTGGATAGGATCATATAATTGATTATCCACGATGGATCAAATACCAAATTTCGGAAAGAAATTTTGATCCCCTACTGTGAATGGTTAGATTCTATTTTTTCTCAAGTTATTCCTATTGGTGAAGAAAATATTTTGGTTGGAGAATAAAACATGACATATGATTGGAATTGGACCAAGCTCAATGATAATCTCCCAACTTTTATTATGGACAAAATCTGCCTCTTCAAAAATACTTCTCGAGGTCATGCTAATTTTTCTTATTGGCTTTAGACTAGTGTTTAATATCAAGACGACGTATGATGTTCTCTGCGATGACCAAAGAACTCAACAGACTATCCCTCTCATCAAGTAGGTTTGAAATTTGTTAGATAATATTATTATATATTAGTAATAAGGGTATTTTAGACATTTATATTCTTTTGTATATATACTCATTATAACCCTATTAACTCAAGTTTAGTTCATTATATGTTATGAAATCCCAGAGTGATTGTCTCTTGGTTGTCTCTCTTCTTCCTCTTTTCATTGTTAACGTGGTATCAAAGAGCTTTGGTTGATTTTGGGATCTACTATAAAGAAGAGAGAAATTATTGTGATAGGAAAGACAACCACCAAAAGAGAAAAGAGAAGAGTAACCCTATTTCCGATTTTGTTAAATCAGTCTCACAAAAACATCAATTGTGCATTCATTAAACATTGGATCGAGCTGATTTTTGGACAGCAGGTTCGCAATTTCTTGGGGATTGAAGTTGCCTACTCTCCTAGAGGCTACCTTCTTTCTCAATCCAAGTACATTGCCAACATTCTTGACCAGGCTTGTCTTTTTGATACTCTTGAGTTGAATGTGAAATATGTTCCCTCAGATGGTGTTCCTTTACCAGATTCCACTTTCTACCGTACTTTGGTTGGCAGCTTAGTGTATCTTACGATTATCATACCTAACATTGCTTATGTTGTTCATGTTGTTAGTCAGTTTGTTTTCTCTCCCACTACAGTATATTGGGCAGTAGTTGTTCGAATTCTTCGTTATCTTCGAGGAACTCAAATTCAAAGCCTTCTTTTTCCATCGTCATCCTCATTAGAGTTACGAGCTTATTCTGATGTTGATTGGGCTGGTGACACCACATATCGTCAATCCACCATAGGATTTTGTGTCTTTCTTTGAGACTCTCTTATTTCTTGGAAGAGTAAGAAACAAGACATTATCTCTCGCTCCTCTACCGAAGCTGAGTATCGTGCTATGGCATTCACTACCGCTGAAATAATATGGTTGCATTGGCTTTTGTCTGATATTGGGCATCTCTCTTTCTGAGCCAACTCTGATGCACTGCGATAACAAGAGTGCTATTCAAATGGCTCACAACTCGGTCTTTCATGAACGCACCAAACACATTGAGATTGATTGTGATCTTACTCGTCATCATCTTTAGCATGAAACCATTACTCTACCATTTGTCTCTTCTTCTTTACAAGTTGTTGATTCATTCACAAAGATGCATTCCATTAAACGTTTCCGTTTTTAGTTGACAAAATCTCGATGCTCCATGTTAATGAATCGTGAGTTTAAGGGGAGATGTTAGATAATATTATTATATATTAGTAATAAGGGTATTTTAGATATTTCTATTCTTTTGTATATATACTCATTACAACCCTATTAACTTAAGTTTGGTTCATTCTATGTTATAAAGCTCTAGAGTGATTGTCTCATAATTATCTATCTTCTTTCTCTTTTCATTGTTAACAAAATTAAGTATATAACTCTTCTCAATATTGTTAAGAAAGGTCATACAACCTATATGTGTCTTATGTTTCTCGTGCATGAAATATCCTAGTTTCTTTGAAACGTGGCCTAAACTACATCTATTTGCTTTTCTATGAAGGAAACAAATAAATGTGCTCATATATTTGCCCAATGTGGTTTTTCTACTTTTTTTTTTATTTTTTATTTTTAATTATTACACTTGTAGAGCATGTTGCTCCTTGTATGCATTCTCTCTTAATGTATGGTGTTGGGATTCCACCTCTTAACTTTCTTGGAGTAAATAATACAAAGTCTCTTTTATTAAAAAAAAAATATTTTTTCAAAATATTAATTACTATGCACCGTTAATGTAAAATCATCATTTACATATTTTTAACATATCTCACTATGTAGACATTAATCAAGGTATTTTAGATATTAGTACAACAAAATAATATCAAATTTAATCAATGAAATATTTATATAATTATATATTTTTCAATTGATTTTTCTTAAAACCTTCATGACTTCATGAAGTGGTGGCCTTGAGTATAGTCGAAAGGGGACCATCCATGACTCCAAAATTAGAGGGGCACTAACAACTAACAATTTATTTATTTTTAATATTTATATACAAATATTATAAACGATACTAATTTTTTTATAATAGTATGTGTTAATATTTAGAGGGGTAACAATTTTAGCTTTAGTACTACAAAAGATATACGTGCGTGAGTGTACCACTGTGCTTTCGCACTTGTACTAACACAATGCCTTTTATTTTTTATGCATGCATGCAAAGAAAAGAGAGAAAGGAAAAAATAAAAAAAATGCAAAAGAATAAATGAAGGGAAATGAGACATAGAAAAAAAATTAATATTGAAGATGTTGTTCAGTTAAGTTTCAAACATTTATTGATCGAATTTATAATTTAAGAAAAAAATAATTAAATGTTTATTTATAAAAAGTTAGTTATTTGATGAATAATACATGTATAATACATTAATATAATGAAGTTGGAATTATAATCACTTTATATTACTAACATATATAATATTCATTATTTATAATGAAAAATAATTAATTTCCATTATATATATCAAATTAAAATAATATAAAAATAAGCTTTATTATAAATATGCAGAATGAGTTATATTAAAATAATATAAAATATATAAAATTGATTTAACTAATACTGAAAAATTAAAAATATTAAAACTAACTAAAAAAAATTTGTCGTTTGAAAAAATTGAATGTAAATGTATTTGAATTAAATTTTAATTTTGTAGTTGAATTACAAAATCTTTGTCTTTTTAATATATTTTTACATTTAATTTCTTTCTAATATTTTTATACTCATTGTGTTATATTATTAATTTAAAAAAGTCTAACGGTGCAAACGTCGGTCAACCGTTCAATATTTTTGCTCTTCGTTTGTCACATTCTTCTATTATGGTAATAATAATTGTTTATTAATATTTTAGTTGAATTGTATAAAATATTGACTCTATTATAAAATATGTTATGTTTACTGAAAGAAGACATGTGTATTCATGTAGATTTAAACCTAATAAAATATTTTATTAAATGCTTGGAAAAAATAAAGAAAATATGAATTTACAAATACTATTGTTTATCTTAAAAAATTAATTATTAAATAGAGATTGAATATATTTTTTGTGATCTTTAAATTGAAATTATTAAAATTTTAACTATTTATTATCTACTAAATCACAAAATAGATACAATAGTCTTACATTAATTGATATAGTAATTTTTCTACAAATATTAATTATAATTGTAAAATATGATTTTTTGTGTTTCTTGTGTCTTACGAGATCTCACACTTTCCTATTTATAATGATGTAATAATTACATTCATATGTCTAGGAAATTGAATTAACTGTGACCATTAACAATTAGTTTAGAAGGTTGCACAATCAAAAAATAATTAAAATATACACTAAATTTTAACAGTCTCCCTCAAGTTAAAACTTACTATGCTTTAAGTTTGTTATATCAAAACATTTTATCACAAAAATAAATAAATAAATAAATAAACTAAGTTTGACAATTGTTGGACTAGTTAGAAAAGAGAAAGGCACCATCAATGATTCATGTGTGAAAGAGTCACCACTAAATTGATTACCGATGAGAATAAAATGTGCCACTAATATGATTCATATGTGGGAATAAAGTCATCACTGGATTGATCGTCAATGGGAATAAAAGGCACCATAGGTGCATGCCTTCTCACACACGAATTTGGTGGAAGCATATATGGGACCCATACATAGAGAAGACGGATGTGTGTGACAACGTGTGCAATGTTGGTTGGTGACGGGAGAACATTGTCGTGCTCGCCGAAGGATTGCGCGGGCAGTGTTTGTTGGTTTTGGATGCGGACTAGAAAAGGGGCAGCTAGTGTTGGCACAATTGTAACAGAGTAAAATAAAACAGTGACAACTGGTGTAAAGCACATGTGTGTTTGAAAGAAGAAAAAAAAAGTAATTGGAAAAACACATAGTGAATGCGGTGCTTTTGAGGTCAACTGTAGCATCATGGCCGGTTACTAGAAAGCCAGCCAAAGTTGATGGTGACAAATGACTAGATAAAGCCAAAAAAATGAAAAATTGAAAAAGGTGGTGTTGCTGGCGGCATTTGCCGCCGTCGACAATAGTAGTGAAGTACAAAGACGGGTCACATAATCAAAACTTGTTGTGATATCATGTAAATTTTATATTATGTCTTTCTTATGTGTCTCTAATAAGATCACTCAAATTTCTATTTATAATAATGATGTAATAATTATATTTAGTATTTAGAAAAATTATATTGACTAGGACTACTAATAATTAGTCTAAGATGTTGCACAATCAAACAATAATTAAAAAAATACTTTGAATTTTAAATAATATAAATAGGTAAAAATTCTAATCATGGTGAAACTTCACTATTTTAGTTCACACATGTACGACTGGACAATGGGTCGGTTCGGGTCCAAAAACAACAACTGGCCCAAACAGCAGGTGAAGAATACATACCCAATGTAATCCATTTTTTGATACGGTTTGAACGGATCATGAGTTATCAAATTCAACAGTTCAGTTAATTCAGTTTGGGTCAGTTATTGGACCATACAAAATTTCTAGCCCAATAGCATTTGTTAGTTTTTTTTATTCATGAAAACCAATTTTTGAGCTTTTTTTTAACCCATTTTTGAGGCAATTATTTAACCTATTTTAAAAACTTTAAATTTTTAGTTCATTTTAACATGGTTGGTATTTTTCTATTGCTGGCCCACTTGGCTTATTGTCTACAATTTGGTCAAATTTGATAATTATATGGTTTAATTCTTACAAATTCAAATTTTCCACATGTTACATATTCATATCAAATTAGGTATACATAACTTAAATTTGACTAATGTCATACAAGCATATTGCATATTCCAAATGACTTGATAATTGATAATATTACAAATCAATACAAATTATATAGATGAAATTATGATTCTAATTAACTTGTGATCTTCCATGCACAACCTGAGAATTAGATAACAAATGCAAGTCAATTTATAATTATTTCTAATGAGTATAAAATGACATTGACCAAGTAAAATATAGTCAAAGCAAAACATTGTCATCTTGTATTCTTGCTTTTCTCTTTCATGTTCAATGAATGATTATCAAACTTATTGCCACAATTGTTGTAATAGTATGATATTGAACCTAGTTTAAACAAAAATAAAAAATCAAAGTTTGAGGAAAACACAAATAAGTTTATAAGGGAATACCATAAAGAAAACAAAATAAATACCATTATGTATTATCCTCACTTTATCAAACATAAATCACAAATTAAGATAAATTTAAACTGAAAATACATAACGCAAGTTAACACCACAAACCAAATATATTTGCTTCATTGAAGACTCACTAACTAACAAGTATTTACTAAAATTAATTAACTACCATAAAACTTAATTTAAAACAACATAAAAATTAAAATAACAGAAAATAATGTACAAAAACAAAATTGAGGCATCATTTCAAATACTTAAAATTAGTAATAAGTTATAAAATAGCAGTGACATACATTGATTTTAATCAAGCACAACCAGATTAGTAATAAGTTAAAATATGGCAATGGCATACATCAATTTTAATCAAGTACAAGAATAAAACTTTCAAAAATCTAACCCAAAACAAAACCAAAACTTCAACAGATTCAAAATGTCATAAATCATAAAACTGAAAACAAATTCAAAAACCCTAAATGACCCATTATACAATCAAACTAACCTTTATGTTCTTGTTCACAGTGATGACGACCTACCTACACACAAAAATAAAATGGCACGCTCAATAGATCCGGTACCTTGACATAGATGAAAAAATAAAGTTATTTAACCAAACCCAGATCGTAAGAGAAATGAAAAATCTAACAAAAAAACTTGGTGTGCTTTGATTAAGTAAAAATATGTGTTAAAAACCCTAACTAAGATCGTTAAAAACAAAAATAAGAAACTCAAATCATGTTGCATGTACATGTCATATGTGCGTTTGCAAAGCATCTTTTCTCCATTTATAGTTGATGAGAAGAACAAGGAAAATAGAAGGAGGATATTATGGTCGACGAAACAGTGGCTAGTCTTTGTTTAGTTAGAAAGATAAATGATGGAGGTGCGTTGATGCTTTGCGAAAGAAGAACTGGTGGTGATGGCTACGAAAAAAACGGTGGTGGCTACGAAACAAAAACGGTGGTGGCTTTGAAATGGAGGTGGTGGTGATTTATTGTTGAATGTTGAATGAGTCTGAGTGTATGAGTTGTGAGTGATGAGATGAAAATTTTAGGGTTTGTGAGTGAGAGTGGTGAGATGAAAATTTTAGGATTTGTTGTTGATGTTAAAGTGAGGGTGAAGACTAAGTAAAGATGAATTATTGGGTTTACTAGATATGAGTCTTTTTAGTTGTAATGGAGAAAACATTTTTGGACAATTTGGTCTTTTAAAATATAATATTTGAGTTGGACGGATTCGGGTATCCGTGGTCCAAAAATCCTTAAACCGAATTTGTCCGTTATAAACTACACGGACCCATTTTCTTTGATCCGCAGAGCCACGAACCCGCTCTTACCCGTCCATTACAAAAATTAGACCGCAAACTGCTCGATTTATTTCGGGGTGGGGATTCTTGTCCAGCCCTACACAGATCAACTTGTGAATTGTTTTATTCCCTTACAACTGTAATCTACGTACTACCGTAGCCTGTACAACAACTACATGCCTCTATCAATGGAAATGCTTGGCTATTATTGTTGGATAGTTATGATTACACCTACTTCTTATGAATTTAATATTAAGTATGCAATAGTTATGTATGTGATACCTGTCATTCTAGATATTTCTTTTGGTTGAATAAACTATTCCATGCATGTTTATGAGTATATTAATTTATCATTGTTATTGTCGACACACGTGTTATATATATTTTGTGACTTGTTACATTACATCAAAACCTTGATTTATTAATTTTATTTTTAATAGTCGTTTTCAATTCTACTCTAAAAAAAATGTCATTTCCATTGACTTATATAATGTTAGTTGAATTCTGTCTTGACAACTCTTAATGTCCACTTGTGATTGATCAATATATATTTTAAATATATATTTTTTTTTAAATCCCTTCACATAGTGAGTGTAGTTTGTTTTTCGTGCATGGAAATACTGCAATTCTGTATGATTAACCATACAGAATAAATATATGTATTGGAGATATATAATATTATCATTCGACCAAATAAGAATCTAACATTGGATAAAATAAAAGTTATCAAAATATATATAAATGATGTATAGTTTTTATTTTATAAATTAAGTTTTGTGAAGATTGTATAGAATCTAATTCAAATTATAAACTAATAGTTTGTTTTGTGAAGATTGTCATACTTTATAACACCACTCTTAATAATTAACTTAATAAATAGTATTGGTACCAAAAATATATTTTAGTATTATGCTACTTTTATCTCTAATTATAAATATTTTTTAA
>JBBPBT010000183.1:8791293-8818738 GCA_037974875.1 Cicer bijugum
TGAAAGTAGTAGAAAAATTTGAATTATACCGACAACAAATTAGACGCAGTTTATCTCTATTATATACTTCAAAATAACGTTGAATCTTAATTTTAATTTCGTCTTTTGTTTTCGTCGGTGTAATAGAACTTTTAATTGTTTTGTGTGATATTGGTCTTCCACATGGAAGTATGAACTATATTAAATTCCAAACTATAAAGGTAGCTTATAAGCTAAAACAAACCAAAGTGTACGTTACAGTGAAGTACGTCTATATTGTTACATGTGTTTTATACCAAATGATTATAGTGAACATTCGTGTCTTTTTGATCGATTCAAATTTAATTAAATGAAAAAGTAATTCTTTTCCTTTTCATCACCGCCTCCTTCTCGAGATATAAAGTTGATATAATTGTTGAAGTGAAAAAGTTAAAAAAGTAGAGTGACTTAAAGATCTCAAATTTAATTATCACTCATAACAAAATATTAACAATATTAATTATTAGTATTAGTCGATTTGAAAGAAAACACCATCTTCTTCTCTTTCTATCAAATGTTAATGAAGAAGATTTTTTTTTAGACTTTGTAAGTTTTGAGAGAAAAGAATGGGAAAATTTTAAAGAAATAGGAAACACGAAATTATGAAAGAAATAAAGAGTTATGAGAAGAGAAGATTTTGAGAATTTATTTTAACATATAATACAAAATCTTTATATTTTGGAGAATTCAAAAATGGTATTGAAGGAAAATTTTAAAAGGCTTAAACAAAAACTTCATATTATTTAAATATTATTATAATTCTTTATAAATAAAAAATATAAATTATAAATATTCTCTTACGATTTTCTATAAATTACTCTCTTTAAAATATAAAAAAATTTATCTATTATTTTATTTTCTTCTTCCTTCAAAATTCAGCATTCTTCTTCTATTCAAACTTTCAAACGAAACCTATATGATAATTGGTGGAAACCTCAACCATAAAGGTATATATATATATATAATCAACTTAAACTCTTTATGGTAAGGCTATGCTTCAAGAGCTTGGATCTTCTAACTTAATGGTGGAATGGAGACAATTAGATTTAGAGGTTTCATGGTAGGCTTTTGATAAACATAAAAATAAAAAAAATAACTTAAATAACTAATCCAAAAATAATTTAAAATATTATATTAATAAAAATATCATTGGCCGCCATTGGACTGGTTTTATTTGCATATGTTTTCTAGAGTTAATATATTTAAAATGATTTCTTTTCTGCCTTTCCATTATATTTAAAAGTTCTTAAATTGGTTAATTAGAAGGTGTAAAATATATATGTAGATTAATTAATTTAGATATGTTTTTAAGTCTTCTGAGAATATTGGAGGAGAGAATAAACCACTGATATTTAAGTCAAATATTTCAGGTTCAATCAAACCAAAAGTTCATTTTAAAAAAAATAATTATTGATGTATTTTAATATATTATGTATTACTTTTGCCTTGCTATGTAAGATCTTTCTTTATTAATGTACGAGAATTAAAAAAAAAATAATCACATTAAATATGTTAATAATTTTCAAACCTATCATTCAACTATTAAGAGAGAAAAATAGTTGATATTTTAACTCTTTATATTTAGTTAAAGGTATTTTTTTGAAAAATTAGTTAATATTTCTTGTAATTTAAAAATGATCTTATATATAAGAAGGATGTTACTTACAATAGAATCTTATATCTAAAGATGAAGATAATATACTTAAGTTCAAGCTCAATTAACAAATGTCACATTTTTAGATCAAATGTTTAATCTTGAATTTAAATTTGAGACTTCACAATTGTGTAAATTAATTATGATAAAATTTACCGTATCTTCTAAAATAAAATAAAAATGAAGATAATAATATTTTATTTCAGCATATTTTTAACAATGTCCTGTAATTTTTTATATAACCTTTTTATTATCAATTCCTCTTATTTGACATTATATATAACTCCTTAATGTAATAAAAAAATAATTGGGAAGCTAACAAGCCATTTTCATTGAAATAATGTTTTATATACATCGATCATCTCCCTTTCTCAACAATGATATATATACACATCAAATCTCCATACATTCATTTAACACCTTATTTTACTTTATTTTATTTTATTATATTATCAGCATATTACATGTATCACATCCCTTTTGTTGTCAAAGTTATGAAAAAGTTGATTAATTTCGAACTCTTAGAACAAAGTTTGATGTGTAGATTGACCAACAATGGTGATGTTAGTTTTGTTGACATGGTGGATGGCTACTATATGTTTCACTTAATAACAAAGAGACTACTGACATGCGCATCTTGAAAGACCCTTGTTGGTTGCATATCATTATTTTATTGTACAATGGTGGTCTATGATATTTCTCCAACAAGCTAAATTATCAAAGAAGATTAATGTTTGGATCCGTATACCAAAGCAGAAGATATTCCAAACTCTAGCGAAAAGTCTATCATAATTTTATTTGGGTCATCTTGATGAATAGAGGAAATATCATCTTATTTCTTAGTCCATATTTGTATACCAATTTTTTTTGGGGGGCTTAGCTTCAAGAATCTTTTTCTAAACAACGCATATATGTGGAAGCTTGTTTGACAGATGATGATAGATAAAAATAAACTTTGGGTGGATATGGTTTGCATCAAATATGATTGTGGCTCAATGAGTACAACCCGAGTTAGAAGAAAAAACTTCGCATCTTAAACATGGAAATCTATCTGCAATATTTAGCCTCAAGTGGATACGAACCTATGGTGGATTATCTGCGATGGATCCCCAACTGTGATAGGTTAGATTTTAATTTTTCTCAAGTTACTCCTATTGGTAAAGAAAATATTTAGGTTGTAGATTACAACATGACAGATAATTGGAATTGGACCAAGCTCAATGATTTCTCCCAACATTTATTACGGACAACATCCGCCTCTTCAGAAATCCTTCTCGAGGTCATGCTAATTTTTCTTATTGGCTTCCAGCTTCGGACTAGGTGTTTAACATCAAGATGACATATGATGTTCTCGTTGATGATCAAAGAACTCAACATACTATCCGTTTCTTCAAGTAATTAAGTTTGGAATTGGAATGGACTTGCTAGAATGCACACTACGCTATTAGATATGGCTCATGGATAAAGTAGTTGACTAATGTGGAATGCACTTAGTATGGCATGATAATGGATGAGATTTGCCCTCATTGTAATCTCACACCAGAAATCACGATGCATGTTATTCAAGATTGTGATGTTTCAAACCTTTTTGGGAAAAATTCATAAAACCAAAATGTTAAAGTAATAATTTGAATTTGGGGAGTTATAATTCGATTGAAAAGAACTTATCTACACCTCACATTGAAGTGACCCTTTGGTCGTGGTTGGTGTGACCTTTATGATGGGGAATAAACACAAAAACACAATAATAAGTAATATGCAACAGATTGAAAATTCCTCAAACTTTCGAGAGAACCTGTGAGGAGCAACAATAAATATATTGGAGCTAACTAATCCAAATAAATAGACGTAATGAACACCAATATTTTAACGTTGAAACCCCCTCAATGTAAGGATAAAAAACCACTGGTCGTCCACACTAAAGAATTAGCTCCTCTATAATCCAATAAGGGTACAAAATATATAGTCTCAAAATGATGTACAAATTATGCCTATTGTTGGATATTGGGCTCCCTTCTTATGTGGAGAAAAATCCAAATATTGTAGTCCATGTGTCTCACTTATTTAGGTGGAGAGTGATCTAATTATGGTTACAAAAGAGAGAATATTTTGATAGAAAAAATAACCACCAAAAGAGAAAAGAGAACAGTAACCCTATTCCCATTTTTGTTAAATCAATCTCATAAAAATATCGACTCCGCATTGGTTAACCGTCGGATCGGGCTAATTGTTGAACAACAGGTTCGCAACATTCAGGTTTTCGTATTAGACGATCGGATCGGAGAAACGACTTTTAAAGAGGGAGAAACAGTGCTCGCACAACAATAGGTTTTTTGGTGTTTTTCTTCTTCTTGTTTTTCATTTGTAGGCTTTATTGTTTTATTGTTTTGGCTGGTTGTAGGTACACTGTGTGCATTATTTTGAGACTCTCTTGTATCTTTATTTGATTATAGTTGAGCTATTTCTTTGGTTCGGAGTTCATTACGTCTTTTATTTTGATTATCAGAGTTCATTACATTCTTTATTTTGATTAATTTGTTGTCCTATACTTGTTGTTGCTCCTCGCGAGTTCTTGCAAGTTACAGGAATTTTATATCCGCTGCGTATTACTTGTTATTGTGTTTTTTGTGTTTATTCCCCATTAGAGTGGCATCAGAGCTTTTGGTTGAAGGGTTATTTGACTTGCTTGAAGGATGAAGGCAAATATGAATATAATGATGGTATGCTTGAATGGCACTAATTGCCATTTGTGGAAGGGTAAGATGAAAAATTTGTTATTTGTGACGAAAATGCATCTTCCTACTTTTGCTAAAAAGCCGGTTGATAAATCTACGGAAGAATGGGATTTTGAACATCAACATGTATGTGGTTTTGTCAAGTAATATGTAGAAGATATTGTTTATAATCATATTGCTAATGAGATAGATGCAAAAACTATGTGGTATAAGATAAAGACTTTGCTTGCCTCTAAATCAGGGAATAATAAATTATTCTTACTGAATAGTTTCATAAGTTTGAAGTATAAGGAAGGAACGTCTATTTTGGACCACTTGAGTGAATTTCAGGGGCTCCTTGATCAAATGTCTAGAATGGGTATCAAGTTTGATGATGAACTATTGGGACTATTTTTACTATTATCTTTACCAGAGTCTTGGGAGACATTTCAGGTTTCTATCACGAGTTTAGTTTCTAATTGTGTTGTTTCTATGGAAACGACTAAGGGTGGTGTTTTGAATGAGAAGATGAGAAGGAAGGCACGAGTTTCATTATCTCAATCTGAAGTTCTTGTCATTGAAAAATGGGGAGAAGTGAGAAAAAAGAACCGAAGGGTGGTAGAGAAAATAGAAGAAGCAAGTCCAAGTCAAGATACAAAAATGTAGAGTGTCATTATTGTCAAAGAACAGGGCACATTCAGAAGAATTTTTTTCTGTGGAAAAAGGAGAAAAAGGTAAGAAGGGTAAGCAGAAACAAAATGGTCGTGATGATGATAGAGATAATGACCGTGTTACTACTGCTACTAGTGATGATCTTGTTATTCTCCCTGACTGTGAGTCAATTAGTCTTATATCTGATGAGAACATGTAGATAATTGATAGTGCTGATACACTACATGTTACACCGAGGAAGGAGTTCTTCATATCTTATACTTCAGGTGACTTTGGAGTTTTGAAGATGGGTAATGATGGTGTATATAAGGTAATTGGTGTTGGTGATGTATGTTTGCAAACCAACACAGGAATGCAATTGTTGCTTAAAGGAGTCAAACATGCTCAAGATGCTTGATTCAATTTGATCTCTATGCATATGCTTGATTAAAGTGGTTTTGATAATCATTTTGCCTCTGGAAAGTGTAAACTCAATAAAGGTACCGTGGTTGTGGCTAGAAAGGAGAAAATTAGTAAACTGTATTGAATAAAAGCTATGGTTGCAAAAGACAATGTGAATGTCGTGGATATGGAATCATCTTTGTGGCATCGAAGGCTTAGCCATATTAGTGAAAATGGGTTAAATTGCTTAGCTAGAAAGGATGTGCTTCCAAGATTGAAGAATGTAGATTTGGAGAAATGTTCTCACTGCATGATTAGTAAACATACTAGAGTATCCTTCAAAAGCATCCTCCCTCTAGAAAGTCATAGTTGCTTCAGTTGGTGCATTCTAACGTCTGTGGCCCTTTAAAGGTAAAATATTTTAATGGTGCACTTTATTTTGTTACTTTTATTGATGACTGTTCAAGGAAACTATGGATTTATGTTTTAAAGATAAAAGACCAAGTGTTGGAGAAATTCAAACAATTTCATGATTTAGTTGAGAGGCAGACAAATAAGAAGCTGAAACGTGTTCGTACTGACAACTATGGTGAGTATTGTGGACCATTTGATATCTATTGCAAACAACAAGGTATAGAATATGAAAAGACTCCTCCTAAAACTCCTCAACTGAATAGTTTGTCATAGAGAATGAATCGAACACTTGTTGAGAGAGTGAGGTGTATGCTCTATGAAGCTAAGTTGCCTAAACATTATTGGGGTGATACACTGTACACGACAGTGCAAGTTATTAATCTTACTCCAATTGTGGCTTTGAATAGCGAGGTTCCAAACAAGGTATGGTTTGGCAAGAATGTCAAGTATTATCACTTGAGAGTCTTTGGTTGCAAGACTTTTGTGCATGTTCAGAATGATGAAAGTTCCAAGTTGGATGCAAAATCAAAGCAGGGTATCTTCTTTGGTTATAGTGAGGATGAATTTCACTACAAATTGTATGATCCTATAAACATAAGGATTATCAGAAGTTGTGATGTAGTGTTCATGGAAGACCAAACTATTAAAAACATTGATAAGGTAGAGAAGACTACACCCGAGAGAAATTATGTCTTAGCTGATAGTGATCCAGTTCGGTCAACTGTTCCTGATTTGGATACTAATGATGGTAATGTTGAGAATGATGAGCCACATCATTATGTTGATGATAATCAACTTAGATATGAGGTAAATATTCCAACTAGTGAAGATCATGAGTTGCCACACGATGAAAATCTTAGTGATGCTTCTGAATCACCTCTTACCTAACTCTAGAGGTCTAAGAGGAAGAGACAACCTTCTAAAAGCTATAGTTTTGACGAGTATGTGAATTTGACTGATGAAGGAGAACCTTAGTGTTTTCTAGAGGCCATGGAAAGTGAAAAAAGTCAAACGTGGTGGGATGCAATGCATGATGAGACGAAATCCTTGCATAATAATCACACTTATGATTTGGTGAAATTGCGAAAAGGAAAAAGGCCTTTGGAAAACAGGTGGATCTATAGAGTGAAAATTGAGAGTAACTCAAGGTCTCTGAGGTATAAAGCCAGATTAGTGGTGAAAGGTTTCCATCAAAGAAAGGGTGCTGATTTTAATGAGATTTTCTCACGTGTGGTAAAAATGTCATCAATTAGAATGGTGTTGAGTTTGGGAGCTACTCTTGTCTTAAAGGTAGATGAAATGGATGTAAAAAGGGTTTTCCTTCATGTGGCTCATCATTCTCAACATTACCATCAGTAGTATCTAAAACAGGAACAAGTGACCGAACTGGATCACCATCAGCTAAGACATAATTTATCTCAGGTGTAGTCTTCTCCACCTTATCAATATCTTCAATAGTTTGGTCTTCTATAAATACTACATCACGACCTCTGATAACCATTTTGTTCATAGGATCATACAACTTGTAGCAAAATTTATCATCACCATAGCCGATGAAGATACATTGCTTTGACTTTGCTTCCAAGTTGGATCTTTCATCCTTCGAAACATGCACAAAAGCCTTGCAACCAAAGACTCTCAAGTGATCATACTTGACATTTTTTCCAAACCATACCTTGTTTGGTACCTCACTATTCAAAGCGATAGTAGGAGTGAGATTAATAATATGCACCACCGTGTATAGTGTCTGACCATCAAAGGGTCTACAATACTCTGCACTATTGTTAGTACGAACACGTTTCAGCTTCTTACCTGTTTTCCTCTCAACCAAATCATGAAATTGTTTGAATTTCGCCAACACATAGTCTTTTGTATTCATATCATAAACCCATAGTTTCCTGGAACAATCATCAACTTTGACTTTCTAGAGGGATGATGCCTTTTGAAGGATACTCTCGTCTGTTTACCAATCATTGTGCGAGAACATTTCTCCAAATCTATATTCTTCGACCCTGGAAGTACATCTTTTCTAGCTAAACAATTTAACCCCTTTTCACTAATATAGTTAAGCCTTCGGTGCAACAAAGATGATTCCATATCCACGACATTCATACTGTCTTTTGAAACCAAAGCTTTTGTCCAATACAATTTATTAATTTTCTCCCCTCTAGCCACAACTAAGTTATCTTTACTAAGTTTCCACTTTCCAGAAGAAAAATGATTATCAAAACCACTTTCATCAAGGATATGCACAAGGATCAAATTGAAGCGAACATATGGAGCATGTTTGACTCATTTAAGCAACAATTGCATTCCCATGTTGGTTTGCAAGCATACATCACCAACACCAATTACCTTAGTTACACCATCATTACCCTTCTTCAAAACTCCAAAGTCACCTGAAGTATAAGACGTAAAAAACACCTTCCTCGGTGTAACATGTAGTGTAGCACCACTATCAATTATCTACATGCTCTCATCAAATACAAAATTAATTGACTCATAGTCACGTAGAATAACAAGACCATCACTAGTAGTAGTAGTAACACGATCATCATCACTATCATCTTCACGACCCCTTTGTTTATGTTTATCTTTCTTGTCTTTGTTCTGGTTTTTCCATAGAAAAAAAAAATTCTTCAATATGTGCCATATTTTATGACAATAATGACACTCCACATTTTTCTATCTAGAGTTGGACTTGCTTCTGCTATTTTCTCTAGCAACCTTCGGTTCTTTTTTCTGACTTCTCCCCCTATTTCAGGGACAAGAACATCAGATTAAGATGAAGAACCTTCTGCCTTTCTTCTCATCTTTTCATTCAAAACACCACCCTTAACCGATTCCAAAGAAACAACATCATTAGGAACTGAACTCGTTATAGAAACCTGAAATGTCTCCCAAGACTCTGGTAAAGTTAACAGTAAAAATAGTCCCAATAGCTCATCATCAAACTTGATACCGATTCCAGACATTTGATCAAGGAGCTCTTGAAATTCACTTAAGTGGTCCGAAATAGACGTTCCCTCCTTATACTTAAAACTTATGAAACTATTCAGTAAGAATAATTTATTATTCCCTGATTTATAGGCGAACAAAGTCTCTATATTATCCTACATAGTTTTTGCATTTGTCACATTAGCAATATGATTATAAACATTATGTTCTACATATTGCCTAACAAAACCATATACCTGTGTTGATGTTCAAAATCTCATTTTTCCGTAGATTTATCAACCAACTTTTTAGAAAAAATAGGAAAATGCATTTTCTTCACAAATAACAAATCTTTCATATTGTCTTTTCACAAATAGTAATTAGTACCATTCAAGCATACAATCTATATATTCATATTTGCCTCCATCTTTCAAGCAAGCCAAATAGCCCTTCAACAAAGTGTTCTGATGTCACTCTAATAGGGAATAAACAAAAAAAAAAAATAACAAGTAATACGTAGCGGATATAAAATTCCCCCAACTTGTAAGAATCTGTGAGGAACAATAATAAATATATGGAAGTAAATTAATCTAATTAAAAAGACGTAATGAACACCGATATTTTAACGTGGAAAACCCCTCAATGTAAGGATAAAAATCCACGGGTTGTCTAGACCAAAGAAATAGCTCCACATAATCATATAAGGGTACAAGACAGTCTCAAAATGATGAACAAATTGTGTCTATAACCAGCCAAAGTAACAAGGCACTAAAGCCTACAATTGAAAATTAAGAAGAAGAAAAAACCCAAAAACCTTTTGTTGTGCGAGCATAATTTCTCCCATTCCAAACGTCATTTCGCTGATACGCTTGTTGAATATGAAGAATAGAATGTTGCGAAACTGTTGTCCAAAAATCAGTCCGATCCAACTATTAAAAAATGCGCAATCGATGTTTTTCTGATATTGATTTAACATATTCGGGAATAAAGTTACTCTTCTGTTTTCTGTTTTCTCTTTTGGTGCTTGCATTTTCTATCAAAATAGTCTCTCTCTTATAACCCTAATTAGACCTCTCCACTTAAATAAGTGAGACACATGGACTACAATATTTAGGCTTTTCTCCACATAGGAAGGGAGCCCAATACCCAACACTTTAATCTTCTTTGGAAAGGTCACAACTCCCTTATTTTCTCTCAGCACATTACATTGGAAACGGATATGTGGTATCAGGGAATCAAGTAGACATAGTTTATTCACAACTCCCTCCTTCAACGTCTATTTAATGTTAATCCTAATTATTCTCTGTGTTGGTTTAAATCCTCAATTGGTGAATTCAAAATGAATATTGATGGAGCTCATTATGCAAGTATAAATGGTTCAGTTTGTGGCGACCTTATTTGAGATCCTAATGGTTGCTTTATTAGAGATTTCTTCAGTAATGTTAGCTATAGGTGCTCGATATATGTTGAGATGTGGGCGCAAAGGTGTGGCATCTTATTGAGGTTTTTTTTTCAACACTGCATTTTCCAAAACAAATTATCAATCTATTTCATTTTCAAAACTATATACCAATATACCATTTTTTTTCTCCTTTACAAGCCGACTTTGCAAATGGCGACTTCCTTAAGCCATTTTTCAAAAAAAATAAATAAATTTTTTATTTTAAATAAAAAATTATATATATATATATATATAATTCATAAAAATATATAAACACAAAATTAATTACATTAATTGACTAGAGTTGCCTATAAGATTAAGACAATGTTTTCGAGTATGATCAATTAACCGACATAGTCCGTATTTTCTTGACACTTTTTCCATTTTTTGACAATACATCTCGTTATCACTTTTTCATACCACTGGATAACAAGTTTGTTAGTAATTTATGCTTAACAAGAAATAAAATAATAGAAATAAATTAGCGTTTTAATATATTACATCATTAATGGTTATATGATCAATTTTTAATTGATATTAAGAGGTATGATAACGAAGTGTATTGTCAAATTTCATATTATTTTTATAATATGAAAAGCAAAAAAAATTGAAAAAGTGTCAAGAAAATATGGACTATGTTGGTTAACTGGTCACACTAGAAAACATTTTTCAAATGTTACAGACAACTACAATCAATCTATATAATTTAAAGTTTATGTTTGTGTATTTTTATGAATTATATATATATATATATATATATATTTATAATACTTTTTTAATTTAAAAAAATTGAATTATATATATATATATTTTAATTTAAAAAAATTGATTTGTTTTTTTGAAAAATAATTTAAAAAAGTCACCATTTGCAAAGGCAAATTGTAAGAGAAAGAAAAAGAGATATATTGATAAATAATTTTGAAAAACGAATAAATTGATAATTTTTTTGAAAAATGAGTTATTGAAAGAAAAAACCCTAGTATTGAATCATGATATCCACATCCAGAAATTATTTTTGAAACTAACTATATAACTCTTCTCAATATGGTTAAGAAACGCCATACCGCCTATATGCCTCTTCTGTTTCGATCTCCTGCATGAAATATCCTATTTTCTTTGAAACGTGGCCTGAACTACATCTATCTGCCCAATGTAGGTTTTCTACAGTTTTTTAATATTACACTTGTAGAGTATATTGCTCCTTATATGCATTCTCTCTTGATGTATGGTTTTGGAGATTCCACTTCCCAACTTTCTTTGAGTTTATAATATAAGGTCTCCTTTATTCAAAAGAATATTTTTTTCAAAACATTAATTACTATACACTGTTAATATAGAATTATTCTTCACATATTTAACATATCTCATTATGTAAACATTAATCAAAGTTTTTAGATATTAATACAAGCAAATAATATCAAGTTAAATTAATGACTTATCTATATAATTATTTTTTTTAGCCTTTTTATTGCAGATTTTGCATATGTTCTATATATGTTTATATCATTTTCTAGTTGATTTCTCTTAAAACCTTCATGACTTCATGCAGTGGTGGACTTGAGTATAGTAGAGAGGGGGACCGTCCATAACTCCAAGCACAAACAATTTATTTTTAAAATATATATGTATAAATATTAGAAGTGATATTAATTTTTCATAATAGTATGTGTTAATATTTAGAGGGGTTCAGGTTTTTGCTATAATACCAAAAGATATATATGCATGAGTATGTAACTCGGCGTTCGGAGGAGGATTTTGTCTCCTCCATCCCCGCACCCGATTAATTGAGGAAAACTCGTACCGTCTCCGTTTTATAGCGAGTGTAGAATTTAGACCCCTATCTCTGTCTGCAACGGAGTTCGGGTTTCTCCATCCACACCCACTACAAGAAAAACTTAAATTTGTGGTCAAGTTAATACAAGATTAATACATTAAGACGGATAAGTTGGATTTTATACCTCTATAAATTTGCAAGATTAATACATACTGGAGAGCATGAAGATGATGAGCCATACATTAAAGCGTTAGAAGCTCAAATGGTTTATTATGTGGATGATGAAATAGAATAAGGATGGAGCATACCTATTCATTTAAAGCCAAGAGACTTGTATGACATGGATGGAGATGATGAAATTATGGCACCCATTGAACCATATCCATCTCAAAATTTGGAACAAATTTTTTCTAATGAAACCACACATATACAATTGGCAAGAATGACTACAAATGATGATCCTGAAACTTCAATTTTTAATGATGATTTTGATGACAACAATGATGATATGAATTTATGATTGTTAATAATTCTAGTTTGTTGTTTATGATATGGTATTCTTCTATCTATGTTATTTTTGTACTACTTTTTTTATTATTGTGTTTAATGTGCTCATTAATGTGTTGGTTTTTGTGTTAGGCATAATTATGATTGACATCTTTGAAAATCCTATTTGTTTTGCTATTTGCAGTAGTCTAACTTTGTTGTCATCAATGTTTGCAGTGTAAGTGTGTTTGAAGTCTCAATCGTGTGAACAAAATGATCATATGAGGATATTTGGCGCAAAACAATGGAAAAGAATAAAAAATAGGACAAAGGCTCTCAATCTAACTCATCTCTCTCAATCCCTTTAGAAATCTTCTTCTACCATTTCCAAAACCTCACCAGTTAGTGATAACTAAAAATACTAATAATATATATAAGATTTTTATTTATTTACATGGATAATAAATGACTGTAGCATTTCACAAAGGGTCTCTCGAGGTTTATACTACCTGGAGATCTTGAAGTAGCCTAAATGAAGCACCTGCAGAGACATGATTTACAACCAACAGTCCAAACAACGACTTTGCCACCTGCCTAGGTGACAACACCGCCAGTAATGCAAGCGATAAAACCATTACCATCTCTGATTACAACCCCACCAACTGTAGTGCAACCGACAAATCCACCACCTTCTCAAGCACCACCTTCTCAACTGACAACATTGCCAACAACGTAAACGATAAAACCACATCCTTCTCTAGTGACAACACCACCAACTACAGTGCAAGCGACATAAGCAACACCTTCTCAGGTAACAACACCAAGAGCAGTGCAAACGACAGAAGAAACATCTTTCCAAGAGACATCCTCCCACTCTAAAGATGTGGCAGAAGATGAGCCATAAATTTCTCAAAAAATGAATTCTACATATTGAGATGTAGAAGTTATTAGTATGTTATCTAATGTTTAATTATATTTATAAAATTTAATTGTTTTACATGACTACGATATGAAATATTTCGTTGAATTATGTGTTATATGAGACGAGACATATTTCAAAGACATACTTCAGGGTATCAGACGTTCTTGAAGCACCTCCAAATGTTAGTAGAATAATAACTTGATTGAATTCAAATGGGCAACCGATAGGATCAATTGCTGGTTTGTTAGGCGGTTTTTTGCATGAAATTGTAAGGAAAATCCTATAATGTACGACAGTTGAAAACAAGTTCAACCGTCAAGAAAAAATGAAAATTTTAAGCATAAAATACATGTATTAATGATAAACAACTGAATATTCTTTATTTGTTGTTTTGATTGTAAACTAACCTTTTTTTATGATTATTCTAGTCAAAATTTGTTGTTGATGATGGAGACAACGAAAAATATATCCTTACGAGCCTTGGAAAGAAATCACGAGATGCACGGTGTAGGTTGTTTAAGAAATTTTATAAATGGGATATTGCACGATGTAGGTTGTTTAAGAAATTTTATAAGTGGGATATTTCTTTGGAGGAAAACCAACAAAATTATCAACTTCTATTAATCAATACCATTGGACTATTTTTGTCCAGTACATGCGTAAGATAAATACAATGGTAATCATTCTTCTGTTGCGTTGTCATTTGTTTTCTACTGTTTAGTTTTATGATGTCATTTGTTATCACTATATAAGGTGGCTGATGAAAATGCTGCAAATAGAGAAAAACTAACAAATCCTTCATACATTAGGCTCTAAGACCCTTGCAATGAAGAGGGATGAGTTGGTAGCATTCACTCAATCTACTATTGATTGCATACTTAATTGAACAAGTACTTATTACATGTGTTTACTTGTAGGAACTGAGATATGGTCGAAAATACAATAGGGGTGAAATGTATCCAATTTTTCATACAAAATCTGATGGATCATTTGTCAAAGAAGAGGCCAAGGAAAAATATGTAAGTGTACATAATAGAAGTGTTATGTGATTGTAACTATTTCTTATTGACCACTTTATAAATCAAAGATATAATTGTTAGTTTTGGTAATAATGAGTTGCAAAACTATAAAATTACTTATTTGGTTGTTAATAGTGAGTTGCAAAGTTAGACATTTCTGTTACTAAGAGGAATTTAGTTTGCTTCATCTATTTGTGCAGGAACAATTGCAAGCTAAAATTGTGAAGGCTCCTTCTCCAAATGAAGCATTTGTTAATGTGTTTGGAAAAGAACATCCTGGATATGTTTGTTGTATGGGACTTGGTTTAACATCGTCTCAAATTACTACATCTTCTTCTCACTCTATAAGATCAATGTCTTCCTCTAAAGCTAATGAGAAGATGGAGAAAATGCAAGCTAAAATCGATAGGCTTAAGAAAAGGGATTCTGAAGTTGATATGTTGAAGGAACAAATTGATTTCTTGTTGCAAATACAAAATTCTTGAGAAAAACAGGTAAAACTGTTTTCATAGCAAATCTATTTAAAAAATCATGTGAAAATTGTTTGTCCTTGGTTAAAAATATCAATTGTGTAATGTTTGCTTCTAGCTATATATATACGAAATTCAGTTAATTAGTATTTGGCAATATTTATCAATATTCATTGAGGTTAATAAATACTTTTTTTTTTTCAGACAACAAAAATAAAATCCCCAATAGATGGTAGACGTTCATCTAAGTCTAGCCACCAACCTAATGATCTTGGAACAAGATCATTATGAACTATTTAGATATTAGGATGAACTTCTATGTTTGATGGAGTTGTTTTGTATGTTTAGCCACTCCATTAAAGTTTTGAATATTTTAACTACTTTATTTATTATTTCAGTTAACTTCAATGTATGAATTAGTGTTATTTATTTTGAAAAAAATATATGAATTGTATTTAGGTACTATAGTTATATAATTATGTATTTAAATTATGTGAATGATATTTATGAATATTTTTTATTTTAATTAATAAAAAATAGGAAATAATTATATTATTTTTTTTTATTTTAAATTATTAGGTTTGCGACGGTTCAAATTGTCTCAATAAATATAGCGATGATTGATAGCTATCACAATTTTTTAGAAATAAAGTGTGTTTAGCGACGATTCTAACTATCACAAATGGTATATCGAGGCGGTTGTTAGACATATGTTCGTTTTCGATATTATTGACAAACATACTTCATGAAATAAATCTGACATTGTGAATTGAGAAAAATTTCAGGAACAACAACTCACCCTTACAAACTTGAGAAAATTGCTTGGAACTCAAGAAATCAACAAAAGCTTGAAGATTCATAAGCAAATCGATTAGTAAAATCGATTTTGTAACAGGGTTTTATGTAAATGTGAATTTAGTGAGCGAACAGCCGATTAGGCAAATCCATTGGCAATTTTATTGAAAATAATTGCGCAAGTCAGTGGCATGCTGATTTGTGGCGTAATCAATTTGGCAAATCGATTGTTCTTATCACAAGTTTAAACTGATTGTTAAAATCGATTAGACACATCGATTGGTCATTTTAGTGAAAATAATTGCGCAAGTCAGTGGCATGCTGATTTGGGGCCTAATCGATGAGGCACATCGATTATTCCAATCAAAAGGATATTTGGATTATTAAAGTCGATTGACATAATCGATTGTGAATGTCACAGAGCCAAACCATTAATTAATAAATTGGTTCGGCAAATCGATTTACTAAAATGAGTTTCAAAATAATCTTGGTCTGGAACATACACAGTCGATTAGCACAATCTACTAATATACTTCTTTTGAAATAAGGTTGGCATCAATCGACTTGGTAAATCGATTGAATGAACCAACTGATGAAATGTGCTTCAGACTTAAGTCCATAGTCGATTAGAAACATCGATTACGTTGATTTAAGCCAGCTCTCTGTAACTTGTCAAATCGGTTAGGCAAATCGATTTATGAAAATTACTGTGTCCCTGGAACCAGTGAAATCGATTGACTAAAGCGATTGGTGCAAATATTTGAGAAACAGAGACTGTGTAAATATTTGAATCGATTGAGTACATCTACTGTTTTGATCTCGTTGTTGAAACAAAACACTCCAAGTCGATTATGCACATCGATTCAGATATGAACATTCATCCAAGTCTAAAGAACACATTTAAAATAATTGATTGGTTAAATCGATTAGTATATGCAGTTTCAAGATTCAAGAAAAACAAGATTCGCGAAATCGATTGGATAAATCGATTAGTATGCTTTATAACTTTAATGAATTGATTGGCCAAATCGATTCATGTGTTGTTTTTCTTAAAACTATATAAACTGTTTTCTTACTCTTCTTCTCAATATACAATAACAATACAAGATAACAACATAGATATCAATATACAATAAAATACCACTGCACTAATTCTTTCTCACACTGATACTACTTTGAACATCTTTTTCAGCCATGAACAATCTACATTTGTGATCAATAAGGATTGAAAAAGACTGCATCGAGAAAGATTGCTTTGAGAAGAAGGAAGATCAAGAACTTTGTAAAATTGATCTATTTTAATTTCTGTAAATCATTTCTGTAACCAAACTACGTTGAGAAAATCCAGTTCTTACTGGTGGTGTTCTTCCGGGTTGAGGGCTGTCAACAAGAAGACGCTTGACTGGATTCTTGGTAGAGTTTATGGGATTTAAACTTGGGAATTCAGGGAAGGGAAAGATAGAACAGGGAGAATAGTTTAAGATTGAGGCGGGATGCTGTGTAAAAATCTGTTAACTGATTCTAAGAAGTTCTATTGGAAAGGCTAAGATTAAGTTGGATCTTAGGACTGGTCTGAGGATGACAAAAAGAAAGTTGGGTACAACGGCAAAGCCAAGAACATTATAAATGCAGCCTTGAGTCATGATGAATTCTGCAGAGTCTCAAATTGCAAGACAGCAAAACAAATGTGGGACACACTTCAGCAGACGCATGAAGGAACCACATATGTGAAGAGAGCACGGATAAAAACTCTCATGCACGAGTACAAATTGTTTAGCATGAAGAAAGTAAAATCAGTGAATGACATGCAGACCCGGTTTAAGCACATAGTCAACAACCTAAATGCCTTAGGCAAGGAGATTGATAATGATCAACAAATTAGCAAAGTGATGAGGTGTTTGACTAGAGAATGGCAACCAAAAATCACTGCCATTGCAAAATCAAAGGATCTAGGAAGCATGACAATAGCTACATTGTTTGGAAAACTGAGGGAGCATGAAATGGAATTACATAGACTCAATGAAGCTGAGCAAGTTGACAGAAAACGAAAAGGATTGTCGTTAAAAGCCCAAACACATCAGTCTAAATATGAACATGAGAGCAGCTCAGATGAATCAAGCAGTGAAGATGATGAGGAACCTGAACTTGGATTACTTGTCAAGAAGTTTAAGAAATTTCTGAAAAAGAAAGACAACAAATTCAGAAAACAATCCAGTTCTATGAACAATGACAGTAAGACGATCACATGCTATGAGTGTGGAAAAACTGGTCATATAAAGGCTGATTGTTACAAGTTGCAGAACAAAAATAGAAATTCCAAAACTAAAGGCAAGGAACCAGTTCAGAAAAATAGAAAAGCATATATTGCATGGAATGACAACGAAGAATCTTCTACATCTTCTGAAACTGAAGAAGCAAATCTGTGTCTTATAGCTCACACAGATTCTGAATCAGAAAGTGAGGTAAGTTCTCAATATAATCCTTCTTTTGATGAACTGCAAGATGCATTTAATGAACAACATGATGAATATGTCAAATCTGTTAAGCAGTTAGTTAGCACTAAGAAAAATGCTTGAACAACAATGTGTGTTGCATGAACAAATGAAAAATGATTATAAGAACATTGAGGACTTATGTGAACAATTAAAAAAAGGACTCACATGATAAATCTGCAAAATGCATTGAACTTGAGAATTCTGTTGCATTGTTGAAATCTAATTTATTGAAGCTTTCTAGTAGTAAGGATAAATTGGATGTTATTCTTAGCAACCAGAGAAATGTGAATATAAAATCTGGACTTGGTTTTAAACAGAATATGCATGCAAGTCAGAATAGGAATAAACATGGCATAGGATATGGCATTGCTAAGCATAACCAGAAATTTAGTAAATTTGATCATATGCATAATGTCTTTGTCAAATCAAAACAGTATGCATCATCTGCTGTCACTTGTCATTTTTGTTGTAGAAAAGGATATTTCGTTTACAATTGCAAATTAAAAAAACTTGCCAACAGATGATGTAAACAGATTTGGAAGATTAAGACACAAGATGTTGAAATTGACCCCCCAGGACCCAATTTACATTGGGGACCTAAATCGAAATTCTGATTTTATTACAGGTATGCTTGAGATCCACCAAACACCAATGGTATTTTGATAGTTGATGCTCAAAGCATATGACAGGGGACAAGTCAATGTTTCTGTCCCTAAACCTAAAGGAAGGTGGATTTGTAACGTACGACGATAATAACAAGGGCAAGATCTGCGATGAAGGTAACATAGGCAGTGAATCAACTGCTATAATTAAAAATGTCTTATACGTGGAAGGGCTGAAACGTAACCTTCTAAGTATAAGTCAGTTGTGTGACAATGGATTTCAAGTAAGCTTTTCACCACTTTCTTGCATTATTGAGAGCAAAAATGATAAAAGTATGAAATTGGTAGGTGATAGAGTTAACAAGATTTATATGCTGGATTTGACTGCTATGCCTGCTAATTCTGTTTGTTGCTTATTATCAAATGCTGATGAGACATGGATATGGCATAAACGTATTGCACACATTCATATAAATCATTTGAATAGACTTGTTAGCAAACAGTTAGTCATAGGTCTTCCTAATAGAAAGTTTTCTAAGGATAGGTTATGTGATTCTTGTGAGAGAAGCAAGCTGGTCAAGTCTTCTTTTCTCCCAATAGACATGGTCAAAACCAATAGGGTTATGCAACTTATCCACATGGATTTGTTTGGACCATCCCAAGTGAAAAGTTTTGGAGGTAACTTGTATGGATTCGTGTTAATTGATGACTATTCTAGATTCACTTGGACTTATTTTCTGACTCATAAAAGTGAAGCATTTTCTGTTTTCAAAAAGTTTGCAAACTTAGTACAAAATGAAACAAGTCAGAAAATATTGTCTATCAAAAGTGATCATGGAGGTGAATTCCAAAATGATGCTTTTGATAATTATTGTGAACATAATGACATTCATCACATGTTTTCAGCCCCTAGAACACCACATCAAAATGGTGTAGTGGAGAGGAAAAATAGGTCTTTAGAGGAATTAGCTAGGACCATGCTGAAAGATTCAAATACTCTGAAGTATTTCTGGGCTGATGTGATTAACACTGCCACGCATGTTATCAACAGGGTTTTGATTAGGCCAATACTTAGAAAAACTCCTTATGAGTTGTACAAGGGTAGAAAGCCAAATATTTCCTACTTTAGAGTTTTTGGTTGTAAGTGCTTTGTTTTGAACAATGGCAAAGAACACCTAGGCAAGTTTGACCCCAAGGCAGATGAGGGTATCTTTCTAGGTTATTCCCAAACTAGAAAAGCCTATAGAATCTATAACAAGAGAACAAAAACAATAGAGGAGTCAGTTCATGTGAAATTTGATGAACTTTTTAAAGAAAACTTGAACGACACTCCACCTACTGTTGATGCTTCTTTGGATGAAATCATAGATTCTGAACCTGTAGAACCAAAGGAAACTACACCTCCTACTAACTGTGACTGTGTTGAACCTATTAGAGTAGATGAGTTACCTAAGAAGTGGAAGTTCAATAGAAACCATCCCATAGATATTTTTATAGGTGACATCTCTAAAGGATTGGCAACTAGAAGGAACCTTAGACGTTTTTGTAACCTTACAGCCTTTGTATCTCAGATTGAACCTAAGAACATTAAGGAAGCCTTACTAGATAGTGAGTGAATACTTGCTATGCAAGAGGAGTTAAACCAATTTGAGAGAAACAAGGTGTGGCAGCTAGTACCTAAACTAGAAAATAAGCACATCATAGGAACTAAATGGGTGTTTAGGAACAAACTAGATGAGAATGGTGTTATCACTAGAAATAAAGCTAGACTAGTGGCCAAGGGTTACAATCAGGAAGAGGGAATAGACTTTGATGAAACCTACACCCCTGTAGCTAGGTTAGAAGCCATTAGAATACTCCTTGCTTATGCATGTATAATGGACTTTAAGCTTTATCAAATGGAAATGAAAAGTGCCTTTCTCAATGGTGAGATCCAAGACGAAGTTTTTGTTAGCCAAACACCTGGTTTTGAAAATCCAGATTTTCCTAATCATGTGTACAAGCTAACAAAAGCACTTTATGGGTTGAAACAAGCTCCTAGAGCTTGGTATGAGAAGCTCTGCAATTTCCTTATTCAACAAAACTTTTTAAGAGCAAATATTGACAAGACACTTTTCATAAAAACTAATGAAAAAGACATCTTGCTGGTCCAAGTTTATGTTGATGACATAATCTTTGGATATACAAACAATAAGTTGTGCTAAGATTTTGAAAATTTGATGAAAGGTAATTTGAAATGTCAATGATGGGTGAACTATCATACTTCTTGGGATTTCAAATTAACCAAAGCAAGCAAGATATTTTCATTAGTCAAACAAAATATTGTAATGATTTGATAAAGAAATTCTCCTTTGATAACTTCAAGTCCATTGGTACTCCAATGAGCTAAGAAAACCTTTTAGATAGAGATGAGTTAGGCAAAACAGTGGATGTTACTAGATATAGAGGCATGATAGGATCATTGCTCTATCTCACAGCAAGCAGGCCTGACATTATGTTCAGTGTTTGCATGTGCGCGAGATACCAATCCAATCCTAAAGAGTCTCACCTTAGTGCAGTTAAGAGGATTTTCAGGTATTTAGTTGGAACTAGGAATCTTGGCTTATGGTATCCTAAGGGATCAACATGTACTTTAGTTGGTTATTCGGATTCAGACTTTGCTGGATGCAAACAGGATAGGAAAAGTACCTCTGGTACTTGTCACTTGCTAGGCAATTCACTTGTATCTTGGTTCAGCAAGAAACAAATCAGCATTGCCTTGTCAACAACTGAAGCTGAGTACATTGCAGCTGGAAGTTGTTGTGCCCAGATCATGTGGATGAAACAGCACCTGTTAGATTTTGGTGTGGACTTAGGAACTGTTCCCATCTTGTGCGACAACACAAGTGCGATCAGTATCACTAAGAACCCAGTTATGCATTCTCGAACCAAACATATCGAAATTCGGCATCATTTCATCCGAGATCAGTTTCAGTGTGGAAATATCAAGTTAGAGTATGTCAACACAACTGAGCAACTAGCAGACATATTCACCAAAGCATTGCCAAATGACAGCTTCCTTCACATCAGGATGAAACTAGGCATCATAGATCCCAGTGAGATCTAAATTATGTGTCTAATCGACTAGTTAAATCGATTATCCTGTGGTTACACAGGAAAATATCTTTATAAAATCGATTGCCCAAGCCGATTTGACCCATAGTATGTCTATTTTCTCAAATTAGGTATTCAAAATCGATTTGGTAAGTCGATTTGTAATTTCCAGGAAGCTTCAGATGTCTTTACTTTCTCATGTCAATTGATTATGGAATTCAACAGATTTCATGTTATAGTGGTTAAAGAATTGATTTGGAAAATCGATTCGTTTAGGCCCAGACTTCAAAGTTGAAGAATTTCTCCAGACTCTGCCTCGAAATCGATTTGGAGAATCGATTGTTTTAAAGGTAATTGAGATTTTCATTTAATGGATCGATTTGGGTAATCGATGCTGAGGCAAGCTCCATTCTGAACTGATATGAAAGATCTCTGAGGAAACTCGAAATCGATTTGGAGAATCGATTGTTTGTAACGGTGATTGAGATTTTCATTTAAAGAATCGATTTGGGTAATCGATGCTGAGATGGGTGCCTGTTTGGACTGTTATTTGAAGTTGCTGAACTGATACGAAATCAATTTTAACACTCGATTGGGTAACTATGAGAATCGATTAGGGTAATCGAATGCCTTTATTACCGTTACGGCTTTTTACTAGCCGTTACACACCTGTTTTTTCATCTTCCCCAGCAACGGTAACTAAATCGATTGGACCAATCGATTTACATACCCAACAATATAAAAGGAATAGTTGCAATCGAACCCCAACATCGATGCCTCATTACTCCAACATCCAAACCTCTGCAAATCTCTATTTTTTCTCTGTTTTGATCCATACTAACTTCCATCTTCCTCATACTACTTCAGATTCAATCTCTAATCAACCTAAAATGGCAAGAGTAAAGAGAACATCTCCCTCTACTCCTTCTTCTTCATCTTCTTCAAGTGGAAGGACTCCATCTCCTCCTTCCACTCTTTCCAAACGTGTTCCTATTCCTACCCATAAAATTGCAGCACAAGATAAAGGCAAAGGTGTTGCAATAGAGCAAGGAAAATCCAAGAAGAGGAAAGAGCCCCCAACTGAGAAGCTGTTGGTAGATGCGATGAAGGAAATATCGTAAAAGAAGAAGAAGAAAAAGAGTGCTTCTTCAACACCACATAAGAAGACAACACCACAAAAGAAGGCAACACCGCAACATAAACCTCCAGCTCCTCAAGACAAACAAGTTGAGGATTTTAAACTTCCTCCTGCATTCGTGAAGAGAAAGATACACGAAACTCGTGTCCTAGACTTCACCTACTTCGACAACGATGGTTTTATGTTTCGAAACCATCTTCGATTTCATGGACTGCAAGATTTTCTTTCCTGCTAGCTCGATTCTTATCCCAACTTGATTTGAGCTTTCTACTCTACTTCCAAGATGACAGATATAGGCTTCAAAGCAATGGTGAAAGGGAAGAAAATTTCCATGTCCTTTGCGGAATTCTCGAACTTGTCGGGACTTCCTTACCATGGAAACTCAGTTGATGGCAGCTCCGAAGCTGACACTGCTGACGAAGGATGTGAAGCAACCTTGGAGAGGCAAACTGATGTACAGGACCTAATGGTCGAGGGGTTTGTGGAATCTGTTTCACTTCCAATCGGCCAGATGAAGGTCCAGCACCGGATGGTGATGTACGCACTCTCAAGGATGCTCGTCCCATGATCAGGAAATCACGCAGTTGTCCAAAGGTTGGACATCGTGCTGCTGTGGGGTCTATGCAAAGAGCTCAAGATGAGTTGGGCATGGATCGTTCTTCGACACATGCTGGAAGCGGCGCAAGGAAAGCTGGTGCTTCCTTATCCACAGTTGATCACGAAAATCCTTGAACCAAATGCAACTGCCCAGAATAAACGGCATTTGGAAGCGACCTCAAACCAATGCTGAACAAGCTCAACAAAACACTGGGCCACCAACAGCTGAGTCAGTTACAGCAGGGTCTGATGTGCTTGCCAAACTGCTGGAATTCATGGCAACGCAAGCGGCTCACAACGCCAAGATGGAGGCGTCAAATGAAAGAATGGAGGCTGCGATGTAGAAGGTTCAATCCGATATGAACCTGATTGCACAGGATGTGGCAGCAATCCAGGAACATCTAGGACTTAAATTGTCCTTCAGGGATGTTGCTGAGATAGGAAGGCAAGCGACTGAAGAACCACTTCCAACACACCTAGACGATGTTGAACCTCATATTGAGGAGACACCTGCTGAGGGTAATACAGCGGTCTCAGCCTCTTCCCCAGATAATAATGAGGGCCAGCAAAATCTAGATGTTTAGGACTTTAATTTTCTTAGTTGTTTTGCATTTTATTCTGCCCTTTCTATGTAATAGTTTATTTGGATGTACTGTTCTTAATGAATGAATATAAAAGTTGAGTTTTTGATTATATTTTTTGTTGCATTTCATTTTGATGATCTCTAGTACATGCCATAATCTGTTTCTGTTTATTGCTCTGTTACAAACAGCTCTTGTTACTAATCTGTTCCAGTTTCAATGTATAGTTGTTTTCAGGTTTCAGTTTTGCTACCAACTTAGGGGGAGCAAACTTTGAGTTCTCTCTCCTTTATCTCTTTTTGACTTAACTGACAAAGGGGGAGAAAAATTTATAACTTGTAACTTGTACTAACTCAGTATGATTATGATTATGCACTGAATACTTACTAAGCGTGACAGTTTGCTTTGATATGATATGATACTCTGATACTAGCAGTAGTACTTTACTTTTTGCAAAATTACTCTAATATGCAAATTACTCTGATAAGATTTTTTTTTCTCTAACCCTTATTTCACTGTATGAAAAGCATGAATACTCAAATTTAGGGGGAGCTTGACTAGACTGTTGTACTGCTGTTATTACAATGTATTCCTTTGAAATGTTTCTCAAGTTAAAATTGCATGTTTGTCACTTAAATAAAAAAGGGGGAGATTGTTATACATATGTTCGTTTTTGATATTATTGACAAACATACTTCATGAAATAAATCTAACATTGTGAACTGAAAAAAATTTCAGGAACAACAACTCAACCCTACAAACTTGAGAAAATTGCTTGGAACTCAAGAAATCAACAAAAGCTTGAAGATTCATAAGCAAATCGATTAGTAAAATCGATTTTGTAACAGGGTTTTATGTAAATGTGAATTTAGTGAGCGAATAGCCGATTAGGCAAATCCATTGGCAATTTTATTGAAAATAATTGCGCAAGTTAGTGGCATGCTGATTTGTGGCCTAATCAATTTGGCAAATCGATTGTTCTTATCACAAGTTTAAACTGATTGTTAAAATCGATTAGACACATCGATTGGTCATTTTAGTGAAAATAATTGCGCAAGTCAGTGGCATGCTGATTTGGGGCCTAATCGATGTGGCACATCGATTATTCCAGTCAAAAGGATATTTGGATTATTAAAGTCGATTGACACAATTGATTGTGAATGTCACATAGCCAAACCATTAATTAATAAATCGGTTAGGCAAATCGATTTACTAAAATGAGTTTCAAAATAATCTTGGTCTGGAACATACACAGTCGATTAGCACAATCTACTAATATACTTCTTTTGAAATAAGTTTGGCATCAATCGACTTGGTAAATCGATTGAATGAACCAACTGATGAAATGTGCTTCAGACTTAAGTCCATAGTCGATTAGAAACATCGATTACGTTGATTTAAGCCAGCTCTCTGTAACTTCTCAAATCGGTTAGGCAAATCGATTTATGAAAATTACTGTGTCCCTGGAACCAGTGAAATCGATTGACTAAAGCGATTGGTGCAAATATTTGAGAAACAGAGACTGTGTAAATATTTGAATCGATTGAGTACATCGACTATTTTGATCTCGTTGTTGGAATAAAACACTCCAAGTCGATTATGCACATCGATTCAAATATGAACATTCATCCAAGTCTGAAGAACACATTTAAAATAATCGATTGGTTAAATTGGTTAGTATATGCAGTTTCAAGATTCAAGAAAAACAAGATTCCCGAAATCGATTGGATAAATCGATTAGTATGCTTTATAACTTTAATGAATTGATTGGCCAAATCGATTCATGTGTTGTTTTTCCTAAAACTATATAAACTGCTTTCTTACTCTTCTTCTCAATATACAATAACAATACAAGATAACAACATAGATATCAATATACAATAAAATACCGCTGCACTAATTCTTTCTCACACTAATACTACTTTGAACATCTTTTTCAGCCATGAACAATGTACATTTGTGATCAATAAGGATTGAAAAAGACTGCATTGAGAAAGATTGCTTTGAGAAGAAGGAAGATCAAGACCTTTGTAAAATTGATCTGTTTTAATTTCTGTAAATCATTTCTGTAACCAAACTACGTTGAGAAAATCTAGTTCTTACTGGTGGTGTTCTTCCGGGTTGAGGGTTGTCAACAAGAAGACGCTTGACTGGATTCTTGGTAGAGTTTATGGGATTTAAACTCGAGAATTCAGGGAAGGGAAAGATAGAACAGGGAGAATAGTTTAAGATTGAGGCGGGACGCTGTGTAAAAATCTGTAAACTGATTCTAAGAAGTTCTATTGGAAAGGCTAAGATCAAGTTGGATCTTAGGACTGGATGTAGGCCGTCACGAGGCGGCTGAACCAGTATAAAAATCTGCTTACACTTTTCTTTCCCTTATCTCGTTTAAATTTCTGCAATTATTATGTTTTTAATATTGATTGAATGCATGATAAAGATTCTGTGTTAAGTGACTTTGCATAATGAATTGTCTTAACATGATTGCATGATAATCAATATCTTGAGTAATAATTGTTTAGGTTGCATTTCTCCATATGATCAATAATTGATATTGTTTGACATTAACTAGGATTGATTATTTGGGACCTTGTTTAATATTGTGTTTAGTAAATTTCGAATTTGTTAAACTGCTCCGCATATTGTTAGAATAGACATTATTCTGCATAATTTCCTATAAAACATAGGTCATATACCCCATCAGCGGTTAGGAACCATTGCAAATTTTGCCAATGAGTTTTGAAACTATCGCAAATAGACCTCGCCACAATTGTAGAATCGTTGCAATCATCTTTTTGAAAGAGCTATAACCGCCACATATATCCGTTACAATTGCCGCAAATCATTATTTTTTTTAGTGATAGAATGAGTTATATTAAAATATATACAATTAATTTAATTAATACTAAAAAATTAAAAGTATTCAAACTAAATAAATAAAATTTGTCGTATGAAAAAATTGAATGTAAAAGTATTTGAGTTAAATTATAATTTTGTAGTTGAATTAAAAAGTGTTTGTCTTTTTAATATATCTTTACATTTTATTTTCTCTAATATTTTTATACTCATTGTGTTAATTTAAAAATGTCTAACGGTGCAAATTTCTCTCAACTGTTCAATATTTTTGCTATTCGTTTGTCTCATTCTTCTATGAAAGTAATAATAATTGTTTATTATTATTTTAGTTGAATTGAATAAAATATTTACTCTATTATTTTAATAAAAAATTTACTAAAAGAGGA
>JBBPBT010000183.1:8819087-8831121 GCA_037974875.1 Cicer bijugum
AGGACATGTTTATTTATGTAGATTTAGACCTAATAAAATATTTTATTAAGTGTTTGACAAAATACAGAAAATCTGAATTTACAAATATTATTGTTTGTTTTGAAAAATTAACTATTAAATAGAAATTAAATGTATATTTTTTGTGATCTACTATTTTTGTGACCTCAAAATTAAAATTATTAAAATCCTAACTATTTATTATCTACTGTATTACAAAATAGTTAAAATAGTCTTGAATTAATTTATATAGTAAATTATTTTTCTAAGGATATTAATTATAATAAATAAATTAATCAATGTTTTTTTAAAAAAAAAATATAGAGGTAAAAATTCTAATCATGGTGAAACTTCTATTTTAGTTCACACATGAACTTGTGAATTATTTTATTCCCTTCCAAATGTAATCTACGTACTGCCGTAGCTTGTAGTTGTACAACAACTATATGCCTCTATCAATGGAAATGCTTGGCTATTATTGTTGGATAGTTATGATTACACCTACTTCTTATGAATTTAATATTAAGTATGCAATAGTTATGTATGTGATACCTGTCATTCTAGATATTTCTTTTGGTTGAATAAACTATTCCATGCATGTTTATGAGTATATTAATTTATCATTGTTATTGTCGACACACGTGTTATATTTATTTTGTGACTTGTTACATTAAATCAAAACCTTGATTTATTAATTTTATTTTTAATAGTCGTTTTCAATTCTATTCCAAAAAAAAAAAGTCGTTTCCATTGACTTATATAATGTTAGTTGATCGATGAATATAAATAATATTGAACATCAATGAGTTTTTTTTAAATCCCATCACATAGTGAGCGTAGTTGTTTTTCGTGCATGGAACTACTGCAATTCTGTATGATTAACCATCCAGAATGATCAAAATAATATATAATAATAATATTCTCTCCTCCACTTTCCTTATAAATATATGTATTGAAGATATATAATATCAGTGGATAAAAATCTTATATTGGATAAAATAAAATCTACCAAAATATATATATGTGATGAATAGTTTTTACTCTATAAAATGAGTTTTGTGAAGATAATGTAGAGTACAATTCAAATTATAAGATGATATGATCGAAAAACCGTCTGATTTTTATTGTCTAATTTTCTGAGTTATAATGTCATGTTCTATAGCACCATTCTTAATAATTTAATTTAATAGTGTTGGTACAAAAAATATATTTTAGTGCAATTGTGCTACTTTTATCTATAGTTATAAGTATTTTTTTATGGAAAAGAACATTTGTGTCTAAATATAAACATTCTTTCAATTTAATAGATGATTTATTTTTTTCCTTCTAACATATCCTTTAGTTATACTATCAATTTGTCTTGAACTATGAAAAGTCTAATTTAAAATGTTCAAATACAAATATTATGTTAAGAATAGTAAGATATAAAATGAATATATTAACAATCCTATTAACTTATTTTAATAAAAATCAGAAAATCAATTAGTTATAAATATCTTAATTGATTCTCCAAGAGTATTAGTTAATCCCGAGTTAAGGTGGTATTTTAAACCCTTTGCAAAAGATATAACAAGATTTTAAATTGGTGAAATAACACATTATTTTCGAAGACTTTCTAAGTCTTGTTTTAGAAACTTTTTGAAATATTCTTATTTATTTTATGAAAATATTGTGCTTTTATTTTTTAAAATGTATATTTATTTTACTTTTATTAAATAAATAATATTTATTCATTTATTTAAATCGTTAGAAATCACTAAAAATATAATTTAAAATTTTTAAAATAGAAAGAATATTTTTTACAAATAAAATCATATTCTTAAATTTTAATGGAGTTTTTGGGGAAAAGACTTAAAAATTATTTTAGTTTTTATTTTTTATTTTTATTTCGCGTTTATACAGGACAATAGACACAACATATATCAGCAAAACTAAAACAGCCAGAACGTAAATGCAACCAAATTAGATTCTACACGCCGGTTTTTCTTTTGTGGACTCTAAAACATAACACATGAGGGCACAAATCTCTTTGATGATAATTGAACTACAAAAAAAAAAAAAAAATCAAAATTATTGGGCTGCAATTAAAATCAAGGTTGTATGGAAATGTAAAGTCAGCTTCGTGATCTGTCAAATTAATTTAAGGTCACAAGTCAAGTTGATTCAAAAATCTTATTGTCTTACGCGATAAAAGTTGGCTTGTCAATTTAAAGATGTTATTTAGGCCAATATATTTTTATGACTGATACTATTTCGCATAACATAAATTAAGTTTGGTTTGAAGACAAGATTCGTTTGATACTATTTTTATGACTGATACTTTTACAGCGCTTGCTAAACACAAGCGCTGTTGTAAATATATTTTAAAAATAACGAGCCTTTTACAGCGCTTCTGTTGACAAGCGCTGTTGTAGATCATATAACATTTGCGCATAATGTTATAAGTCTTTTACAGCGTTTGTCAAAAAAGCGCTATAAAATGAAGCGCTTTCGCGTATTATTTTACAGCGCTTTTTTCTCAAGCGCTGTAAAATACATGCGCTTCAAATAATTGAACTACTTATTACGGCGCTTTTTTCACAAGCGCTGTAAAATACATGCGCTTTCAATCAATTTAACTACCTATTACAGCGCTTTTTCACAAGCGCTGTAAAATACATGCGCTTTCATTGAATTTAACTACCTATTACAGGGCTTTTTTCGCAAGCGCTGTAAAATATATCTTTAAAATAATTATATACGTTGGAAACCCTCATATCCTCTACATCTTTCAAATAATTATATACATTGGGAATCCTAATATCCTCTACGTACTGTGCAGCCATCTACGTTGTCTCAGGTATTTTTTAATTTGTTTTTGTCAAAAAATCTTTAGTTTTTTAATAATTGAAAACTAAAAATTGTTATATATATATATATTAAATCTCTTCTACACATACCACATGATCTGTTATGTTTTGCAATTGTCAAAAATTGTCAAAAACTCATACCACATGATCTGTTCTGTTTTGAAATTGTTAGTTTACCTTTTATATCTTGCTTAAGTAAAGGCTAGATTCATCATCTTTTTATTACTTTAACATGGAAGATACCATGATTTCCCTTTCCCTTTTCTTCTCAAACTCATAACATGATGTTGGCAGAGGAAATCATATTGGAGACATCTTTTGACCAAAGGTGTACATCCTTAGATATTCTTGAATTACCTCTTTGTTGTCTTCCTCAGAGATTGTAGAGAATGAATGTCCAACCAAGATATGAGTGTCTTGAGATCCAATGGACTATCCTAAGAGATGTTCAACTTCATTGTTTAGTGTTATCAAGTCCTTAGTTGAAGATTAGTGCCGAGGAGGATACCAAGTGTTCTTCCTGAGTAGATCCTCATGCTTCCTCTAGGATCTTAATGAGAGGATTCTCATAAGCATGGTTGTGATAAGTCTTGAGTAGGAGATAGTCTTTATTTTTCTTGATCAACAGTTTTCAATGCAGGACCTTATGTGCTCAAGTACCAAATGTTGCAAATTTATGTTAATCCTCTTGGACATGTTCCAGATCAATCACTTGTGGTATTAGCTTATGTGATCAACTAAGCTATCTTTTTGCACAACAACTCCAATCTGAATCTTGAACATCATTATGTATTTGGTCTTTAAGTATACTGATTTGAAGTTAACATTGGGATCTTTAAAAAGTTCCTTGTTGACTTTAGAAGACCCAATTCTTGATTGTATCCAATTTCAACTATCATGCCTTCAGCTAGGAATTTGGTGACAGTAGCAATGGTTTGTTGAGTAACCTTGATAGGAAGCCCTAAAACCATATTAGAAATTTCTCCATTTGTGTTCGCATCAATAAACCTCAAGAATTCTATAACTAGAATGTCTAGAGTGTATGATTGATCTAAGTTAAAATAATCTAACCATTCAATACTATCAAAATCTTGAATAAAGTTGAAACCATTTTCAACTAGATTTGTGAATTCAATTGGTAGTATATTTAGTGATTAAGTTGATATAAGTTGCATGCCATAGTAGGGGGAAAAAAAGATGTGGAACTCGAAGCCATAAGTGAATTTAGAGAATTTCTACAGTTTGAAAAGATATTGAAAGTGTAGGAAATGATGTACGAGTAATGAGTGACTTGAGTGTTTATGTTTTTGATAAAGCCTATGAGTTTCTATTGATAAAAAGAAGAAACAAAAATCAATTCACGAGAGACAAAGTATATATATATATATATATATATATATATATTTATTTCACCAAAGTTTTGTTTTACAAGAGGTAGAGGTACAAAGGGATTTCAACATCACGCTTTTATAAATTGAATGTTTAAATTTTCTTTTATAAAATTAATACGTCAATAGCAAGGGGTTTTATAAAAATATATGTCCACTAATGATCAATGTCAACAATTTAATGTCTAAAATATCCTTCTAGACATAGTCTCTTATGAAGTGATGTTTAATCTATATATGGTTTTCTGTTGAATGTAAAATGGAATTTTTAGTTAAACATAAAGTTGAGGTATTATTACAGAAGACATGAATGTTACTCTAATAAATTTTGAAGTCTTGTAGTTGATGTTTCATCCATAACAGCTGGGTGCTGATATATTTTAACCCAAATGTAGATAGGGCAATGATTCCTTGTCTTTTTCTTGACCATGAGATCATTTTTTCACCAAGGAATGTACAATTACCATTGGGGCTTTTCCTTTCTAGTTTATCTCTAGCATAGTCAACATCACAAAAAACTACTAACATGTACTTAGATGATGCTTTTAGATATCTAAAGATCATTTTAACATCTGTTTAATGAGATTCTTTAGGGTGAAATTGAAATCTTACACATATGCACATTAAACAAAGAATCAGATCAAGAGGAAGTTAAGTAAAGAAGACTTCCAATCATCCCTCTATATATCTTTTAATCTACCTTTTTACCTAATTCCTCTTTACCAAGAGAACATGTGGGATCCATAGGTGTAAGCATGTGTTTCATCCATATTAAATTTCTTAAGATGTTCTCTAGTGCATTTGGTCTGATGAATAATTACTTCATCCGAGCTTTGATGAATTTGGATTCGAAGATAGAATTTGAGTTTTGCCATCATACTTATCTCAAATTCATTCTATGTTAACTTAGAGACTTATTTACAGAGCTTTCCATTAGTTGAACCAAAAATAGTATCATCAACATATAATTGGACAATGAGAAGATCATCCTTAGATAATTTTCTAAATATATTAGTGTCAACCCGACCTATCTCAAAATCATTTTTTAGTAGAAAACTGCTTAATTTGTCATACCAAGCTCTAGAAGTTTGTTTATGATCATACAAAGATTTCATTAATTTAAAGATATGGTATGTAAATTCATTATCCTCAAAGCTAGGGTATTGTTTGACACACACTTCTTCTTTTATATAACCATTGAGAATGCCTTTTTTACGTTCATTTGATATAATAATCTTATTAAAAACTGTAAATAAAAGTAAAATTATGATTGCTTCTAACCTTGCCACAAAAGCAAAAGTTTTTGTGTAATATATACCTTCCTTGTGACTATAGCCTTGAGCTACCAGTCTAGATTGTTTTTTTGTTACTACTTAAACTTTTGAATTTATTTAGTTCTTCTTGCATGGCCATAATCCATCCATCATCCAATAAAGCTTCATCTATTGTTGTTGGCTCGATTTCAGATAGATTGTTGGAACCAAGTTGGTTTTATAGTTAGAGTTTTGATGTTAAGAAGATTTAACTTCACAAAGTATGAAAGAAGATTCATGTTTTTGAAGACAATCTACAATAATATTTGAAGAAGATTCATGTTTCATTTGAAGAATTTGCGAAAGTAATCTTAACAAAATACAAACAGTATCAATCTGAAGAATTTACAAACTCAATTTGAACAAAATACAAACATAATCAATCTAGAAGAATAGCTCAGATTGAATTCAGAAATACAAAATTGGCTAAATAACATATTATCAAAAAAAAAACATCTTGTTTAGAATTATTTTTGAATAAGATCGTTTTTTACCAAGCTAGGAATGAAGATACAAATTCAGAATTAAACAATGACAAAATTGAATCCCTTACTTTATCTGTAAATAGATACTCAATACTGAAGAAGAAGATCATCAAAAAATCATAAAAGAGTAGAAGAACTCAAGCTCAAAATTCCAAATCCATCTTAGAATTCAAATAGGGAAACACTTGTTCAATTGAGAAATATTTCCTAAGTTTTTTTCTTAAAGTGTGATAATCATTGTTATAATTAGCTTGTTGGAAACAAATATTGAAGTTTCAAACATTTGTTTTCAAACTCACTAGTGGTGTCCATGTGCCTTCAATAATTTTGGGTTGTTAGGCAGTGTGGAGAAAACTTGGCTGGTAGAGTCAAGGCGTGTGTGTTCCTCAATAGTTTGGGGATGTTAGGTTGTTTGAGAAAACTGACATAGAAGGTTATGTGCTTTGTAATTCAAGTTGTTGAATTATTTGATTAAATCCTTATGAGTGAAGGGACTAGATGTAGCGAAGTTAGTGGTGAGTCAAAATAGATTACATGTGTCACTTTATTCCTGTACTTCTTAGTTTTGTTATATCTTCTACTCAAACTAAATCATCAAGTCTGAACATATTTAATTAAATAATGAAAAAGTTATCAACTTATTCAAACACAATGCAACCCCCGTTTCTTGTGTTTACACCTTCACAGATGTCCGAACAAAGATGTTTCCTTATAAGAAGACCAGGTCTTCATATGATAACTTAAATTTCCAATGATCAAGGAGTATGGATGTGAAGGTTAGCATTTCCATTCAGGTTTAGATTGTTGATGACCTTGATTTGTGGATGATTTCTCTTTACTTGTTCTTGTATTTTCAGGTACATCTTCTAATAATTCAAAGGGAAATTTCATTGCTTCCTCCAATTCATATGTTTCCTTTAATATTTGTAAATCTGTAAATTCTTCGTGGAGCTTTCACTTTTTATGGTCGAACTGTTTGTCATCAAATTTGACATGGATTAATTCCCTTACAATCAATGTTTATTTATTGAATACTCTAAAGGTTTTAGACCTTTTCTGAGTATCCTAGAAAGGTAGACTTTTGAGATCATGAATCATACTTTCCAAGATTCCAACTGGTGTTCAAAATATAACATGTGCAACAAAATTGATGAAAATTAGAAATGTTAGATTTTATTCCTTTTCATAGTTCATTAGGTGTCTTATTTCAAATTAGTCTCATAAAATTTTTATTCTGAATATAACATGTAGTGTTTACTGCATATGTCCAAAATTATTTGGCAACATTCATTTCATGAATGATGGTGTATGTCGTTTCCTAAAAAGACCTATTTTTTTTTTATATACACAACTTTTTTATTGAGGTGTTCTAGGAGAAGAAAAATTGTGCAGAATACCATTCAATGTACAAAAGTTTTTAAAAGGTTGATTTTCAAATTCACCATCATGATCACTACAAATAGTTTTAACACGAAAAAGATTTAATTTTGAACTTGTTTGTAGAAGGTAATGATCATTTTATGTGACTTATCCTCATGTTTGCATAAGGTAGTGATCACTTTATGTGACTTATCCTCTTGTTAGCAGGAGGTAGTGATCACTTTTACCATTGACAATGACAGTTTTAACTAGACCAAATAAATCAAGGTGAAAAAGGTGAAGTGGTCTACAAGTGGAAACTACATTATTTGAAGCAAATGATGATTTATTCTATTTCTCTTTTTGAAATGTCTCACAATGAAAATCTTACTAAAAATTTAAATTTGGCAAACCTCATATTAGGTCAAGTCTTTTCAACTTTGAGACTAATATCAAGTTGGTATACATCCCAATCTCTTGTGTCAGATTAGTTGTTCTTTTTTCACTGGCGTGCGATGCTTCACTTCTTGTTTTTCGAAATATGATAACTTTGTTTTGTAAAGTATGTTGTTCCTCTAACCAATAAAAAGTATAAATCTATTTGTTTGACAAACTACCTTACATGACTTTAATTTGGATTTGGAACGAATTCTCACACAAGAATGTTTACACAAATTTTTGCTCTAAGAAGATTTCTTAGGTTTCTCAGCACTTAGAGATATTACAAGAGTTTGTAGTTTATAATGACATGAATTATTCTATTGTTTTTTGTTTTTCTTTTTATTTCTCAGTTGAGATCACAAATTCTAATTTAGAGAGTCATTTATTCCATTAAGATTTCTATCGGTTGTTGTGATTGCATAAAATCAGCAGGTGGATTAATAAGTCCTATAAGATCTTTAGAGAATTTGAATTAGCATCAAACGATTGTCCAATTATGTCTTCATAATCGATTTATTGTATCTTGATAAAAAAGGAAGGATGACACTATTAGAGGATGTTACCCATTTCTTCAATCAAAGGATAAGTCTATTCTGATGAGCAGAGCTTGTTGGAGCGTAGAATTGTTTTTAGAGCATTGATTTCATCAGATCATAGACTTTATTAGAGGTCAAATTGGATGACAAGATTATCAGGCGCAGAATCACCAAAGTGAATTTGTATCAAAAGATTTTACAGAGGTGCGTTGAGATAGAGTTTTTCAAAATAAGTTGTACTTCATCAAATGTAACAGAGAATTATCATAACTGATTTGTTTACTTTATCTATTCTTTAGAGGATACACGTACATACGTTTAAATCTCGTGACAAGATATAAATATTATGTAAAAAAAACCCTTCTACAAATTAAAAAAAAAATAATAATATTAGTTGGAAACCAATATATTCTTCCAACTATTAGAACCAAATATTTAAGTTTTAATGATAACAAACTACACTTATTATCATGTGTTTAGTGTGAAGATCCTCTGGTGACAACTAAAAGGATATTTTGTTGTCACCAAGATGCTAAGTTTGGATTATACTAAAGACAAACAAGCTGTAATGATAATAAGTGATGATCCTTCTGATGATGATTGGAGCAATTTGTCTAATGATAATACTTTGATACTCAAGTCATAAAGAAATCCAACCCTCTAGAAGAAAATCAAGACAACAAAAAATTGTCTCATGATTAACCTTCGTGTTGAAGAGAAAGCCAACTCTTAAAGCACATTCGTCTTGAACTAAAAGACAACCTCTACGACAATGAGATAAAATTTGAATTTAAGTAGGAGTCCTAAGTAACAGTGCTAGTTAGTCAAGCTATGATCATAGGACTAGACGTTGTACTAACAATATAGTCTGAAAAACATCAAATCTCAATGATACTCTTTTGAAGTGTATAAAAGAAAAGATCTCTTCTGCTAAAAAAATCTAGAGAATGATAAATCGAAAAAGCTTACTTCTTTCAACGCACTAAGAGATTATAATTTGAAAAGTGTTCAACTTTCAAAACATTTCTATACAAAGTTATTGAATATTAGAACAAATTAAAAGTTCATTTACATTCTTTCAAGAAAAGTAACTTGATTGCAAAGACACGACTTCCTATATTTTCCTAGAAGTGGATGTTCCCTTGTAAGGGCTTGATTGTACTAAGATTTTGGAAGATTACCGAAGAGATTGATTATACTATGCTAGAAATTTGAGTAAGTATTTGTTCTCAAGTGCTTGGTTGTACTAAGTCAAAAACTTGGAGATGGTGCCTGTTGGATCTTTTGTTGGGGGTATACTGCAAATTATGAAAAAGAAGATGATGAACTCGATGATGATGAAGGTTGCACAAATAAATTCCAAAGCGTGTGTATCACACTAAGCTTTAGGTTCGATTCGCCCCCACCAATCTATATATATTGGATGCAAATGGGTTAACCGGCGAATCCCCTTCAGGATACTTTAGAATCCTTGAAGTGAATTGCACATTCACATCAAGCATATCGTTCAACAGTGTTTTACAGAATAAAGTTTCTTCGTATACTCTCGTGCACTAGAGAAAAGAAGAAATGACTCAGAAATATTTGTGACTTATGTAACATGAACTTGTGTTGTTTTGTCTTATGTTTCCTTATGTTATTTCTGCCTCTAAAACATCTCTATTTATAGAGATACTCATACCAATTGGTGAAAGAAAACAACTCTTCAACTCATACCAATTGGTGAAAGAAAACAACTCATGTGAAAGATTGCAACTTTTGATAACTTAATAGATGCATTGGTTTGAATTAAACCCAATCATTGCAACCACTTGACCAAGTGATACATTCAATTATTTAATTTTGCTACATTAATATAGCTATTAGAAAAATCTAAATATATTTTGGAAATTTCCCTAACAGTGTCTTCCAAGAGCATGACAATACTAAGACATTTGAAGGAGTTACTCCGAACTAAGCTAGAAGTTTGGGCAACGATGTATCTCAAGAGTTTGATAAGACATTTAGTAAAAAATCTTTTTAGTTGAAACAACAATAATTATTTTAATAGTGAATCAAAATAAATCTATTTGTTAGACTAGAATATAATATACGTGTTGTACAATGTAATTTGTAAATTTTTTTTTAATGTAAATTATTTTAAAAATTTAAAAGTGATATTTATAATATATAAATATATCTATTTTATTAAAAAAAAAATCAATATTAATAAGTTTCTTAATTTATAAAAATAGTGATTGATTGACAAAAGAATAAATAAAATAAAAATAATTGAAAATTTTTTAATAAAATAATTGATTTTCACCTTATCTAAGTCGCCTTGATTTTGCTGCCGGTGAGATACACGGTTCTCTCCGCCATACGTTTCATGGCCACCACTGCCTAAAAGACGTTTGAGCGACTACTGCCGCTAGTCTGAGCCTATATCGCTCTTGCTCTGTAACATTTTGCAAACAATGTCTGGCTCGCACAATGCAAGCTGCACAATTTCTTCCTTCTCTTATCGGGCCAACATCGTGTCTCCTTTCTAAGCTTGATGCATCTTAGATCCGTGAAAGTTTTGAGGATATTTCAAAAGTTTTAAATAAATTATATTTTATATTTTTGAATGATAAATATAAAATAGTATTTAGATGAAAATATTATTATTATTATTATTAGAGTAAATAATAATAATAATAATATTTTTAATTTGTTCACTCTATTATTACGATTTAGTTATAGATTTAATCTAATTTTATTACTTATATATCTATTTGCTTTTATAATAAATTACCTACAATCACATTCTTTTTCTCTTTCTTCAAATTTTTAAGTTTGTATGGGTGACATTTTTTTATTCTTTAAGATAAAAGATTGTTGTTCTATTACCTTGATTTTTCGTCGATTTTTCATTTCAAATTAACGTGTTTACCGTTTTGCTGGTTTAATCAGAATTGTTGTTAGAAAATGTCGATCGAGTTGTTTTGGAGGTCCAATTTTTACAACAATCTTAAGAATTTAATAATAGAGTTTTTATTTTATATAATTCATCGCCGCATTGGAAGTTGTATGGGTCATTCATTATGTTCAAGAATCTATCGGGCATCACTTTGCACCAAGAGGTTTCTGGCTTAATTTTCCATTGACAGTGTTCTTTAATATCCATTAACTTACTTTGATTGCCTTCACCCACAATATTCCAAGTAAGTGTCGTTTACTTTAGCTGACTGTGATATTTTTTATTCATGAAATATCGATGCTTTTATTAGTTGATTGTGAATTGCATGACAAAATTTATTATTTTTATAATTAATTCCTCAATAATAGATTGAGCATGTATATTTGTGTGATTGTTGCTATTGAATGAATGGTATAGATAAATCATTTTACACGTGATTTTATTAAATAAAAAAAGTGTGGAATAATTGTTATGAAGTTTAATTTTTCTGGTAAAAAGTTTGAGTGTGGTATTCAACTATCAAATATGCACTATGGAAATTTTATATTTTGTTTGAGTTCATTTGACTAAAGTAATTCTATTAATTAGAAATATTTGAGTTATAATTTTGTCATATTTAATATATTTTTAAACTAAATCAGAGCCAAACTTTACTTCTATGTAGTGATATAAAATTTTATATTTATCTAATTTATAAAATTATTTTTCTAATTTTATTAGACTTT
>JBBPBT010000183.1:8831554-8851139 GCA_037974875.1 Cicer bijugum
CGGGAATAAAATAACATATATATTGTGATCATTTATTTTGTTGTGTATATATCTATATCATTTGAGAAGTTTTATTTTATCGTCAAAATGTTATAGCTTATATGTTTTTAGAGAATGTTGGAAATGATTTTAATATCTTATATAAGTATATTTATTTCATAGGAAGTTTATTAAAAAAATAAATAATATTTATTGATATATTAATTGTTGATTAGCCATTATATTACAATAATACAATGTTGTTTAATGAAGTTTGTTTATATGTAAACAAATATTTGTATAAATCAAATTAGTTGATTATCTGTGTAAGTATTAGATGAACGATACATGTTTTAGTGCAGTCTTTAATTAGATAAGACCACTTTTTTAATTGGACTAGAATGCGTTTAAAGATCTTGTGATACAAATATGAATTATCATTATGATGTTAATTTGAGTGGATAGCTATTGTATAAGAATAATATAGTGATGTTAATTGGATATGAGTTAATAAAAACAAATAGATTTATTTTAGTTACAATAGAAACATTGTCGCTTAATAATCACACCTAAGTACACCCGTACAATCCAATGAGTATTTTCTAATTATTGGAGGTTTATGACAATTTGTGAATTTATTGTAGTTTTTGAATGCTCTTTGATAAATACGTTAGATACTGTTGTGTGGCATATTGTGGAATAATAATTGTATTAGAATGATACAATGATGTTACATGGATTTAATTTATTTATATATAAAGTTAAATCTATAAATGGATTTGTTTTACCAAATATGGGGGGTGTTGTCGCTTGAAAGACATTCAAGTAGACCTCTACAATAAATCAATAAATTAATTAATACATATTTTCGTTGATATTACGACGCTTAGTTGTAATCTATTAGAATTGGTCAGTACATTATTGAAATGAGGAAATTGAATTTTTTATTGAATTAAAAAGAATGTGTGTTTACAATTATGCAAGAATAGAATTGATAGATGTGTTTCAAGAATATTCACTCCAAGAATTTGAGAGCTTAGTCTCTCCCTTCCCAAATTCCTACCTTTCCTACTTTTTTTATTGCACTATAGCTGCTCTAGAGCAAATACTGCACTGACTTATGAGACAATAAACTACTTACATAAAAAATAATTTCCATACAAATTCAGTTCCCACTTAGAGTTCTAACTCTTGACCATCCTCTTAAAATATTTAACTATAAGAGGCCTAACAATACTCCCTCACAAAAGAATCACCTTGTTCTCAAGGTGAAAAGAAGGGAATTGCTCCGTAATGGCCTCAACAAGTTCCCATGTTGCTTCAAAATCTAGGAGGTCTTTCCACTGAATCAATACTTCTACTATTCCAATGGGAGAGTTGCGGATATCTTGTGCAACAAATGGAGTTACTTGCAATTCTAGTTCCTCTAGGAGCATAGCTAGCAAAGGTTGATGGGTGGCTGAAGAAGAGATGGTATTCTTAAGTAGGGACACATGAAACACGTGATGTATCTTACACTCTAGTGGAAGAGCTAAATTAAATACAACTACTCCAATCTACTTTGAAATCTGAAATGGTCCATAAAAACGAGGACTTAATTTTTCATTTTGTCTTCTTAGCCAATGACAACAATATGTAGGTTTTTAATTTCAAATAAACCAAATTTTCAACCACTAGTGAAATAGGACGCCATGACTGATCAATGTACTTTTTCAATCTGATTCTGAGTTGTGACCAAACTTCATTTTAGATCATACAACATTTAGTCCCTATCTTATGTCATGATGTTAACTTCTTCAACAACCGAAGGAATAGTAATCCCTTTTAGGAGATGAGGTGGGTCTCGACCATATAGTTTCTTAAACGTGGTTAATTTTAGAGAGCTATTATAATTGGTATTAAACCAAAATTCAGCCCAACTTAGCCACTTTGGCCATTGTTTGGGCTTAGTGCCTGTGAGACATCTCAAGTATGTCTCTAAACACCTATTAACTACTTAGGTTTGTCCATTTGTTTGAGGATGACAAGCAGAGCTAAATTTGAGTTTTATATCTGCCATTTTGAACAACTCCCAACAAAAATGGGTCAGGAAAATATTATCTCTATTAGACATAATAATAGAGGGGAAGCCATGTAACTTTACTACCTCTTGAAGGAAAATTTCAACAACATCTTTTGCAGTGAAAATATGGTTAAGTGCTAGAAAATGAGAATATTTAGTTAATCTGTCAACCACTACGAGAATGACATTTTTACCTTGAACCTTAGATAATCGTTCACTCAAATTCATAGATATATCAAACCAAACCTTATTGGATATAGGTAGTGGTTGAGAAGGTCTGCAGGAGACAAAGCTTGATACTTGTTCACTTGACACACCTCATAATTGGCCATATTCTCCTTGATATCTTTTCTCATATCCTAGCAATACACAACCTCAAAAATTCTTATATAGGTTCTGAAAAAGAAAAAGTCCCACTGCTGAGTTGTGAAATTCTTGTAGAAGAAAAGGAATATTTGAAGATCCTTTTGGTAGCACCAATCTCCTCTTATAGGGCAATTTTGATTTTGAAATGTATAGCCTGGGTGTGAGCATTAGGATCTTGGATTAGAACATGTATTGAAGACAAAGTTAGGATCTTGATAAGTTTCTGACTCCCAATCTTCCACTTCTTCATAGTGAATTGAAGACAAAGCTGCAAATATCGTATTTCTAGAAAGTGCATCAGCCACACCATTTTCATTTTCATGTCAATAAGGGATTTCAAAGTCCATACCCATGAGTTTTGAAGTCCACCTGAAATATTATTCACACATTACTCGTCGTTATGTTAGAAATTTTAGGCTTTTCTGATATGTAATGATGAAGAAATTCCTTCCTAGTAGGTAATGTCTCCACTTTTGAACAGCCATCACAATAACCATTAGCTCTTTTTCATACAATGACTTAGATTGTGCTCTGTCTAATAGTGTTTGGCTAAGTAAAGCCACTGGTCTCCCTTCCTCCAATAAAACTGCACCCAAGCCCTTATTTGATGCACCAATTTCTATGGTAAAGGTTTTAGGAGAATTTGGAATAGTAAGTGGTGGTAATTCTGCCACCAATCTCTTGAGTTGTTCTAAGGCAACCTAAGCTTCACTATTCCATTGGAAGTTGTCTTTCTTCAAAAGTTGGGTTAAGGGTCTAGCTATCTTGCCATAATCTCTGACAAATATTCTATAATACCATTTCAACCCCAAAAATCCTCTTAAAGCCTTCATGTCCTTGGGTGTTGGCCAATCTAACATAGCTTCAATATTTTTTGGATTTGCTGAAACTCCACCTATTACGATGATATGACCCAAATACTCTAATTGAGTTTGCCCAAAAGTTCATTTTTTTCTTGTCGGAAAATTACTAATTCTCTTTCAACAATGCTAGGACAACCCTTAAATGCCTTTGGTGCTCCTATTCATCTGTACTTTAAACCAAGACGTCATCGAAGAAAACAAACACAAACTTTCTCAAGTATGACCTCAAAAGTTCATTCATAAGGGATTGAAAAGTAGAAGGGGCATTCATAAGTTCAAAAGGCATGGAAATAAACTCATAATACCCTTCATGAGTTCTAAAAGTTGTTTTTGGATTGTCCGCTTCCCGCATCCTAATTTGATGATACCTAAATTTCAGTTCCAATTTTGTAAAGATCATTGCGCCTCCCAATTCGTCAAGGATCTCATCAATAATAGGAATAGGTATAGTTATCTTTTTTAAAGCCCTATAATCTACACAAATGTGCCACCCGTGTTTGTTGCTTTACCCCTAGTTCCCATGTCATTGTTCTAGTATTATTGTAAATTCTCATTAGTTTACCCCCAAAACTCGCAAAATTGCTCTACTTGGTGACTAAACTGTTCTTCTCATCAACTCTCTAAGCATTAATTCTGCAAGAGTCTCCATTGGGTTTAATTTTAATTATGCTCTTATCACTTCCTTAAGTCCATTCAAAAAGATTTCTTTCAAATATGTTGGTTATGCACATTTTAGTGGGCTTGCATACAGTTCAAACTTTTCTCGATACTCTTCTACTGACCCTGTTTGTTTGAGAATTAGTAACAATTAAAAAGGTCTTTCAACCATAGTTGGTTGGAAACGCTTAATCGCAATGCACGAAAATCATCCCAAGTAGGTTGTTGAGCAAAAAATTCTCACCACTAGTACAACGTTAAAGCCTTGCCCTCCATAGCCACCATTACTGCTTGCAGCTTCTCTACCCAGACATTCTTTTCAGACCAAAGTATCTCTCCACCCTAGTCATCAATCAATACGCATCTTCACCATCAAAGGTCGATATCTCCAATATCCTCCATCTTCCGACCTTGTTTCGTGAGTCTAGGAAATTTTCTGGCCTTTCTCCATGCAACACTGTGTGACTCCCATCACTGGAATCATCTTCTAGCCTCGTGCAAATTAGCCTGACAAACATTATTCAAGTCATTTAATTGGTGTACCACCCCGACTTTTAGTAGCACGAGTGCATTTTTTTTAAGAAAACAACTTAATAAAATAATGCGTCGTAGCACAAAACGACAAGAATCATAAATAATTACATCGTATATACAAACAAGCTAAAATAGTTTTTGGGACGATAATCCAAAGTATACAAATAGAAAATACATCGGGACTATGAGACCTCTCTTTGAAGTAACTTCCTCCTCCTCATCAGCCATAGAAGGATCAGTCTCCTCGTATGTCAGATTCACCCATGAGATATACTGCCCCATCTCTCCTACTTCTCCTCATATGTTTTCTTCGTCAAGGTAATAATTGATGGAACGACTCGGGTATCATTTGAGGGCAAAACCCAATTTCCACAATAATGTAAAGAGTCACCAACTGAAATTAAAAAATAACATTTAACAATTACGTCATAAAGACAAACATTAACACTTAGCAATTATGACATGACAAAAAACAATAACATAGTATGTATATACAATTATCATATTATAACAAATACGAATCGCATGCCAAGCACCCTAATGCAATGCTTATATGACAATGCACATGATTCTGGAATTTCTAAACCCTTCTCGAGGGACGTAAATCATAAATGTACTACCTCTCACAAACCAATACTAATTATCGAAGGGCCACCTATCACAGATCAACATGTGTTTACTAGAGTGTAGTCTATCACAAATCTACATGATAAATAAATTCTGGTAAGTATAAGATGGACCAATCAACTCATTACACCATCATGTGGCCCATCTCGGTCAGCACTAACACTGTGGCCCATCACGACCAACACTAACACTATGGCCCAACACAGTCACCATTAATCATGAAATGCATGAGCGTACTCGAATCCATTCACAACAATCATTATATAAATGTAGCTATTAAAAAACTCCCCTTATAATATGCATTACACACTAATAATTTTTCATACTTTTTACATAGTATACTCAAAACATATTATCCTCAATAAAATTCATAACATGTACCGACACGTATAATCACTCAAGAACACATCATCACATCAATTTTAATAATCACATATTCACACATCAATCTTACTTAAATCACACATATAAGATCCATGTGTGCAAACTAAAAATTTGGAAGGAGCCTTTACCTTAATTATATCTTTTTCAACAATTATCACTATCACAATCAAACACAATGAAAAAATCTCGCTTGTGCCGACACCTTCAATCAAATAGTGTTTGACTTAGTCAAATTAATCCTTGAAACTTTAACTACCTTACAAAGTTTTTCTTACTCCTAACCCCCTTAGAGTATATTTTACTAAAAGAGTTTATAATGAGTAATGACTAATAGTCTTATTAACCACAACACACTTTCAACATATAAAACATATTTTTAGAAATTGACATCCTTTAACTTTTTTAGTGAATTCACAAACAATTTTTTGAAATTTTTTAAATTATTATTCTCAATTTTTCACACAGCCACATAATTTTCTCAAATTTTCCGTAACTTTTTTTCTCAAATAACTACAAGTTTGATCCACTACATTTTTTTAAAGATTAAAAGTTCAATCAAAGTATTTACCTCATAACTACATAATCACACAAAACAAATATCAATGAATATTTTTTTCTAGTTTCAAAGTTCTAACGCTTTGAAATATTTATCCTTATTAGGTGAATAATTGTGAATGTGTGATGATAATATACTTAATTATAGATATATGATGATTGAAAATCACATGTTGCATTATGAGTGATTATGAATTAAATAAAACTTGTGAGTATGTGAAAATATGTAATTAGTAGGGGTGGACAACAGGTCGGGTAGGGCGGGTTCGATCCCAAAAACCCCAACCGACCCAAACCACGGGTGGCTTTTATATACCCATTTCCGCCCATTAAAGAATTCAGGTTAGACGGGTAATAGGTAATCGGGTGACGGGTTAGGCGGGCGGGTCATGCGGGTATACTTTTTTTTTTACATATTTGGTTTTTGGTCCAATAACATTTTTTTTGCCAATTTATTTATTTTGCCCATTTATTTTCTATTCACTTTTTATCTGTTTTTATTTATTTATTTTCCAAAATTCTATTTATTTAATCATTCTAATTTTTTGTTTTAAATTGAGCAATTTTTTCCTAATTTCTTTTTATAATGAACATTTTAGAGCTCTAATTTTAAAATGTTATAGAAAAAAATAACCATTAAAGTCATAATCCATTTTTCAAAAATATTTATAAATCTCATGATATATACTCTACCAATTTATTATTGAAATGCAAACATATTTATAATTCTAACCATTAAAATGTAAACTTAATAATATACATAATACATTCATGTTCATAAAATCTAAACATCTTAAACTAAATGTCCAATGTCCTTATAAAAATCAGTACAAATAATATGAATGTCCACCATTGTCATCTTTGATGGCCAATCTAAAACATTGAACAAAAATTAATTAGTACAAATAATATGAATGTACACCATTGTCATCTTTGATGGCCAATCTAAAACATAGAAAAAAATTAATTAGTAATGCTAATTAATAGTTCATGTGATTTGAATTGATCATTATCCATAACCCAACAACATTATAGCATTAGCACATTATACCAAATAAATTGGCCTAGTGATCTTTCAAATATCCAAATTCCTTACCAACTCCGATGAGAGCAACTACTGATGAAATTGCATCTGCACGATGATGCCATGCATTTGCTTTCATCAATCCACTGCCTTGCCTCTCACCAGCTCGTTTTGTTATCCAATAAAGCCTGCATACTAAGAAAGCAAATATAAACATTGATTTATTGCAAAAGAAGAAACACAGTACCTCAAATAATTTAATGAAACACAAAACCTAGTAGTTGGCATAGTAATAGGAGCATAGAGGCCATCAATAACAGACATTCAGAAGAATGGAGCTCAAACTACTAGGCTTTGTCGTCAGAAGTATAACCAAATTTTAATTTAGAACACATCAAATGAGGGAAGGTCAAGGAGCTAAGTCCACTGTGACACATTGCCAGGGAAATGAAGTGTTCGGGCTAACATAACTACAACAACAGCGTAGCTAATTTTTTTTCATGGATTTATTTAATTAAACATGATTATCTGGTTTTAAGATTTATTATTTGGTGATAACTCTTTTGTATTTTACTATTACATCTATAGTCAACATCTGTTCATTTGTATCTTAAACTCAAGTTAGAGAGAATCAGATACCACCTAGTTAGAGCTCAGTAAAATTCAACATGCATGAAATATTGGCATAGATGGCTAGAATAAACGTCAAGAATACTAGGAACTTTTCAACCTGTTGCATTATAATACTAAGCGATTGCAGTAAATGGAGTACCTTTGTTTTATTTTAACAAAGATGCAGAAAATCTGCAAAACAATCACAAACATTAATAAGTAAAAAGAATACAAAAATATATAATATAAAACCAATATAGAAAGAAAATGAAATAAAAAAAAAAAGAAAGAAGTTATTCATTCCAATTAAAATTGGTAAATCTAAAAAGTAAATATAAGATTTAATTTTACCTCTCTCAAATATGTTAAAAGCACACAAATATATGGAAAACTCAGACAAATCCATGGAAAACATTAAACAAACATAATGAAATAAAAAAAAGTTAGTCATATAAATTAAACTCGGTAAATAAAAAAATATAATAAATATATTATGATTATGTATCATCCCTAAAATTTGAAAAATGCATAAATCTGAGTATTTTGACAAAAATCTAAATAAAATAAGCATATAAAATAAAAGCAAAAATATTGTTAGTCAAACCCTACCAAAAAAATGACATGCGAAAAAAAAAAGTTAAAATCATCAACACAACAACTTAAGCAAAAATATTGTTAGTCAAACCCTACCAAAAAAATGACATGCAAAAAAAAAAGTTAAAATTATCAACACAACAACTTAAACAAGACTCGTATAGTTCAAAACGCGAAATCATCTAGTTTAAAAAAAAAAAGATAAATGATAAAAAACCTGAAAGTATCCTTCATTTCACGCTAACGGCGGTTGCTCTTTTAGGGTTGAGCGACAGAGAGAGCCAAAGCGAATCATGATAGTGAGACTCTGTGAGTGGGAGAGAAAGAGAAGGGTGAACTGATGAGAGAAGTGAGAACGATTGAAGTGGAAGTGGGAGAGAAACGGATGAGAATGAAATGTTGGCTAGGGTTTAGAAGAAGACAATGAAATTGGTGTTGGGCTTGGAGCGGTGACCTAGTACAATAAATAAATAATTAATTATTAATATTAATAATAATATATATTTTTATACGGGCGGGTCGGTCACCAACGGTTTGAAATCTTGGACCCGAACCCGCCCGCGTCAACCCACATCAACCCTATTGTATTACCTGCTAATCCGATTGGGCCGATCCAACCCGCCCATTTGTTTTTCACCCGAAGCGGGTCGGGCGGTAGCGGGCGGGTCGCACCCCCTTGTCCAGCCCTAGTAATTAGAATATATTCGACCGTTGCTTGTGAGGATCACCGTTTTATAAGGAGTGACATTGCTGATGATAGGAGGAAGATAATTATGAGAGTCTTGTACCCATCGTAATTCATACATTATTTTAGTAATTAAGACTCTATGACCTATTGTTTGGGAAGTACAACAGTGCGAGCTTGATATTAGAGGTACTGGTAATGCTTGTCAGTGAGACTAGGCCTTGGGGGTATTCGAGGAGGGGATTCCAAAGTTATGCGGAGGATATTCAATCTGTAGTCGAGAGCTACCGCACAACCTAGTTAAAGCCTTTCTAGCCACTTACACGAGTCCTTGGTTGAATCAGTGGGTCTATAAGGAAGTAGCCATATTTGTGATTTTCTAAACACTTACATGATGGCATAATATTGTGTTTCCTCACCAATTACTCTCCAAAGGAGCTTGATATCACATGTCATTGAAATGTCAACAAATGTGCATAGCATTGGATTCTATAACCATTTTCTTGTTACTACATGTGTTGTTGTTACTTGTGAGTACATTCAATTGATTGTAATTACCTATATTACATGTTGCTAAGTTTCATTACTACATGATTTATCTACTTTTGATCATATTTTATGTGTAATTAAACGATGTTAGTATGCTTTCAAATGTACGACAATGTGCTTACGTGTATTGGCATATTTATTTTGTTCAGTTTATACATGAACATCATAGCGTTGTACTCAATCTTTTTTTGTGTGTGTGATATTTGTGAAATTGCAGACACTTCTTTGGTTACTTGTTGTAAATGAGAAAAACAAATAATTGCATTGATATGTGACATTGGATTGGGAAACTGTAAAAAAAATGTAATTACCAAATATTAAACATTTGACCAATTTTTATATCTATGATGCTTTTTCTTGAATTATGATATCTTTATCCTAATGAGAATTGATTTTGAAAAACTCTTATTTTCTATCCGTTGTAAAATAAATTAATTTTTTGAATAAATATTATTTTTATTTATTTTGGATGTTAGGATATCGTAGTTATGGTTTAAGGGTAAAAGTTGATTAGAAGTCGCGATGTAATGTTTATGGAAGACAAAACTATTTAAGACATTGTAAAGGTGGAGAAGACTACACTCGAGAAAGATAAAAACTTATGTGATATTGATGAAGTTCGATTTCCTTTTAATAATTTGGATACTATTGATGATAATGTTCAAAATGGTGCTTCACATGATTATGTTGATGATCAAGAACTTTGAGCTAAGCTAAATATTCTAGATAATAATGATGATAAGGAATATGACATGCCACAAGATTGGAATTTTGGCCAAATCCTCCCTAGTCTAACTTAGGATGTCTAGACAAAGACAACAATATATAAGGTATGATTCTAATGAGCATGTGACCTTGACTGATGAAGTTGAACCCAAGTGTTTTTGAGAGGCCATGGAGAGTGACGAAAATATAAAGTGGTTGGATACTATTTTGTGTTACGACTTATTATTTTATTAAGATTTTTTTATAAATAAAATAAAAAATACACTCGCATTGTCAAAAATCGGGGTGTTACACAATGTATAATGAGAGAAAACTTTGCATGACAACACACATATGATTTGGTGAGTTTTCCAAATGATAAAAGGGATTTCGAAAATAAATGAATTTATAGAAGAAAAAAAAAAAGAACATGAGAGTAACTCTACGTCTCCAAGGTATAAATTTATATTAATGGTGAAAGGTTTTTGTCCAAGAAAAGGTGTTGATTATAATTAGATTATCTCGCATTTAGTAGAAACACTCGTATATACAAATTAAATCGAGTTTGGCTTCAACTCTTGTGTTATAAGTAGATTAAATGGATGCAAAACAATTTTTCTTCATGGTGTTTTTGAGAAAGATATTTACACGAAGCAAGTTAATTGTTTCTTGTTGAAGGCAAGGAAGACTATATGTGTAGACAAATAAAAAGTCATCTAAACAGTGGCACAAGAAGTTAGAGTTAGTCATGTGTGACCAGAAATATAAAAAGGCTACATTTTCTTTATCATTGTGTCTTTGTTAAAAGAATTTTCTAAAGATGGCTTCATTATCCTATTGTTATATGTTGATGACATGTTTATTGTTGGGGAAAATATTTCCATAATTGGCATGTTAAACAAGCAATTGAATAAGTATTTAACAATGAACAACATGAGAGCAACTAAATAGATTCTTGGCTTAATAATCATGTGTGATATAAAGAAGAAGAAACTTTGGATGTCATGTGGAATGAGTTCCTTATGCAATTGATGTGGGTAGTTTGATGTATGCAATTTTGTGTGGAGAGCTAATTATAACGCATACGGTTGGTACAATTAGTAGACTTTTGTAAAATTATGGTGAAAGCCTTGGAATGCTGAAAAAAAACATTTTAAGGTATTTTTCTTGGTACTACATGTATGAGACTTTGTTTTGGAGGTAAAAAACCTATTTTGGTTTGGTGGTCTGACTTAAATATAGCTCGAGACATTGATTTCAATATGTCCACTTCAAATTGCATGATTAAATTTGTAGGGTGAGTGGTGGCTTAGTAGTTCATGTTGCATGTAACATTGTGTACTGATACAATGTTCGTTGTCATTACCGAAGCATGCAAAGAGTTGATGTGGTCGGATATATTCGTAGAAGAGTTTAGTGTTGTTTAGGAAACATATTTGTTATTAGTTGATAATCAAAGTGTTATTCATCTTGGTGAGAATTTGACATTTCATAGTAGGTCCAAACACATAGATATGACGTTTCATTGGGTATGTGATGTTTTCGATACTAAGTTGTTGGAGTTGGATAAATTCATACTATTGATAATGGTTCTGATACGATGATTAAAGCACTGCCAAGATAGAAGTTTGAAACTTGTTGTGATAGCACTGGTTTGGTAATCATATCCACAAAGTTGTGAAAGGGGGATATTTTTTGGTTATTTGGCCTAATTTTTTTGTCCATTATTTCTTACAGGATTTTGGTTTTGTTGTAGACACATATTTGTTATTATATGATAGTCAGAGTGTTATTCATCTTTGTAAGAATTCAATTTTTCATTGTAGTGCCAAATTCTTAGATATGAAGTATCATAGTGGACATGTGATGTTTCGGATGCTAAGTTGTTGGAGTTAGCTAAACTCATACTACTAATAAAGGTTCTCAAATGATGACTAAAGCATTATCAATAGATAAGATTGAAACTTGTAGGCATTTCATTGGTTTGGTGATCATATTCCCATAGTTGTGAAAGAGAGATTTGTTTGGTTATTTGGTCTAATTATGTTTGTCTGTTATGTGTCTCGCTTGAGTATCTATTTATAATTAAAATTAGAGCTTCGATTCAGTATTTGTTTAATTTTGAATTGTATCTTCATTCCTAGCTTGGTCAACAATGATCTTATTCAAAAATAATTATGAACAAGATTATTTTTAATAATATGTGCTTTAGCCAATTCATTATTTCTAAATCCAATATGAGATGTTCTTCTAGATTGATTATGTTCGTATTTTGTTCATATTGAGTTTGCAAATTCTTTAGATTCATTATGTTCATATTTTGTTGTAGATAAATCTTGATCATATCTTCTTTCAAACTTGCTAAAAGATTTTCTTTAGTTATAAATATAAATCAAATCGTATTTTAGATTTTGATCAATTATAAATTTGAATTAAATCGTATTTTAGGTTTTCTTCAATCATATATCTAAATCAATTCTTATTTTAGATTTTATTTCATACTATTTGAGGTCAAATATATTGTTCTCATAAAATACTTTTGTTATCATCAAAATTATAAGTATAAACTCAACTTGGTTCCAACATGTTAATATTTTATATTCTAATAAGAGTATTGAAACATGATCATATATTTTGGTATTGGTTATTGTATCCTATTTTCCAATTACAAAATAATATATAGGTTCAATTCTACATTGATCAAGCACATAAAAACATTAAGAACAAAAATATGAATAATCAAATATGTTTTAATTGCATAAATAGCATAACAAAACTAGATAAATGAAGAAGGTTCATCTAATCTCTAAATAACGAGTAAGTTAATTACTTATTGTGTTGATAAAAGATGCATGGAAATAAGAAAATTACACATAAAGGATGCTCAAGGTCTCCTATAAGGTGTAGTTGTTTCCTCTTTTGCATCAAAATTTAAAACCCTAATAAAATATCGATGGTCGACTTAAGTAATGGTTTGGGAACGCGTACTAGCGCATTGCACTAGATCTAGGCGCAATACGGTTGCTTTGAATTTATTTGGAAGCAACCTGCCAGCAATGTGCTACCAAGCCCTCCAGTTGCGCTCAATGATATTGACTTGTTCCAAGATCAACACTACATATCATTGACTAGCGCAATGTACATTAACATTTTACTGTTGCGCTCAAACTCCAATTACATGCAATTTTGCACTCTAAGATCCACCTTGTGTCACCTTTGAGCCTTTATAACTTCCCAAGTGTCTCGTTCCTCAATGTAATTGACATGTGACATCAAGACAAGAAGAAAATAATCCAAGAATTTGACTTGTTAGAAAAGGTAAGTAACAAAACATTCAAAAAATGATCCAAGATGATTCAAATTCTTTTCATTATTAAATAACTTTAAAACTAAATAAAATTAAATGACATGCCAAAAAAAATGAAATATGTTGCTTGTCCTCAAGGAACAAAGCTTTTCAAAAATTAATCTATTCAACCAACAAATTCTTTCTCTTCACTGCCAACTTATATAACTTGTCAAATTAACTATTGGGTTAGAAAACCAATTTCATGCAAAAATACCGTTTCTATTTTTCAAAGAAACTCATATATAGCTTATAGGTTTTTTAAGTTTGTAATGAGGTCAAGGTATCGGTGGGACGTCATTTAGAATAGTGGACTTACAACTTGGTGTTAATAACGTCTCACACTATGACATTAGCAACAAAGGAGAACAATAGGGGAGAACATTTCTTTATTCACAACGTTTTTTTTTTTTGGTACTCCACCTTTTGACATGAATGTTGATTTAAGGATCAACCAATTACTACTTTAGAATACGACATCATTTTTCCTTTTGACATGAATGATGTTATTAGGATTATTCAATTACTATTTAGTAAGATGTCACATTTAAACTTATTTATTTATTTTTCACAATTTTCTCCTTGTGTTTCCCTTGTATCCCACCCCAAACTTAAGAAGTTGTTATTTCATGGACAACCCCACACTTAAAATTTTGCCAAGTCATGAAATTACGTTTTTACCTAACTCCAAGTAAGGTTTTAGGAAAAAAAAATTATTTGCACCATTGACTTATAATACTGCTAAGTAACACCAAGAAATGCTCATAAGATAGCAAGAAAAATGTCTCATTATACGCATAAATTACAAATAAACACACTATATAGATAAAAATGTATGTTCTGAAGGAATGATACTTGTCAAAATATCACACAATGAGAATATAAGTGTTTGGGCACAAGTCTCACCTAGTAGGTAAAGAGGAAACAAAATCTTCAAATTTCATGTCAAATGAATTATCTATCATCATTATTTTACAAAATGTAAGCAAATATCGATGAATCTAAAACATCAATTATGTAAGTTGAGACTGTTATATATGGAACAACAAGCACTTTCAATAGAGTTTTTAAAACAAATGCACAATCAAGGAATTAATTCAATTTTTAGGAAATAAACTCATCTCATTAATTCAATTTTTAAGGCATTACAAAAAAATTGCTAAAAATAAAAATTCAATAAAAACTAAACTAGGAAAGTAAACCAATTAACAACTACAACTAAAAATTGAAAACAAACTAAAAACTACAACTAAAACAGAGGTGCCCGTATCAATCCTGAATGGAGGAATGTCATAGTTGTGTTGATAAAATTTAGGCATGCTCACGTGCTCCGTATTGGCGCTTCTAAACCTCAGAGCATATGACATCCAATCATGTTGGTTGTTAATCAAACAGGTGGTGTAGCTCAAGATGAGTATTAGTCATGCATGTTACACAACATCATCATTTGGATATGTTTGTTGGGAATTACTTTATTATCGCTTGGTTCACTCTCAACTCCTTGTGGCATATATAGCATGTGAATGATAGAAGCAGGCCCCAAAACAACCTTGTTGTCGTTAGCCAACTTGAAAATGTTGTCTGAGATCATGTGTCTCAGATTAAGATTTATCATAGTGGTGGAAAAAATACACCAAGACTTCGCCTAAAGGTTTAGGAACTCATGTATATCAATATCGGATAAGGGTTGTTAGGAAGGTAACTTCTCCATTGGGTTTTTGCCTGGCATAGAGTTGACAACTTCTCATTATAAATCATATCAATTGCAAACTTCTCTCTCATTGTCTTCAACCACCATTGTAGTGGGGTTTCTATTCCTAGGGTTCTATTAATAATGTTACCACGTAACACTATTTATTTCCCCCTCACATAAGATCTCTAAGTCTACCCCTTGTTCTTTCTCACATCAACATTGGTCTAGAACTCCTTCACTTATGCTTTGTTTGTCTTAACAATGATTCTATTGAATTTATCCCACTCCATACTCCTCAACTCATTGGTGAAAAAGGGTAGTCGAGCCGGTTGAGGTCAAAAGCTCATTCACGATTGATTTTATGAACAAGGTTAAGGGAATGTCTCTTCTCATTGGTGATAGACTTGACATGGAAATCATCGAACTCCCCCCATTCCGCAGTCTTCTTCTTTTTCCATAATCAATGGAGCAATTAAGAGACAATTGCAAGAAATATTTCAAAGTCCAAATTATTAAATGGAAAGTACCAACACGACACATTGGCCATTGGATCCAATGTGCTCAACTATCCACTTCCTTCCATGCAGCGCATTGCGGAACTCAAGGGTGAAATGCATTCATACGAACTAAAATGACAAAAAAACGTGCTAGGAAATGTACTCTAGCATAATTGTGCAACTCACTGGTGCAATGCATTTGTCAACGCACTATAGAGCAATGCGTTGGTGATGGGCACAATACACTATAGTGCTTTTCTTGGAACCTTACTTTGCCTCTTCCTCTTTCTATTATTTTTTAGAAAAAGATGGAAAATAAACTATCAACAAAATAAAAAAGGAAACTAAACACTTAGAAATAGAAAACAATTAAATCTAAATGTACCTCAAATGAGCTGTCTCCCATGCAACACTTGTTTACCGTCATTAGCTTGACATTTGATGCTGTTAAGGATCACTAAGAAAAAGGGATATTCGTTTGCTCAAGATGCCTCCTCCAAAATAAGCCTTTAGTCTTTTGTCGATTCACTTTAAACGATCTTTTTTATCTAGGCTCTTCTAACTCAACTTCTCCATGTGGTAAAAATTCTTTGATAACAAAGGGACCTGACCACTTTGATATCGGCTTTCTTGAAAATAAAACTAGTCGAGAATTAAAAAGTAAAACTAGTCGCTCTGGTCGAAATCCTCTCTTAACCAAATTTTTATTGTGATATGCATTCGTCTTCTGCTAGATCACTGCATTTTCATATGCCATCCATCATATTTTCTCTAGTTCTTCAACTTTAGTAACATCATTTGTCCTGCCAAATTAGAATCAAAATTCATAAACGTAATAGCCCAAAATATTTTGTTTTTATAGTTCAACGGGTAAATGACAAGTTTTTCCATATAGTAGCTGATAAGAAGATAATTCCAAATGGTCTGAAAAGTTGTATCATATACCTACAAGGCATCGTCTTAACTTTTCGACTAGTCCTTCTATAAAGAGTTAACCTTTTTTTTCTTTCTAAAATTCGTTAGTTGACTCATAAACACTTCAGCTTGACCGAATGTTTGAGGGTGATAAGGTGTGGCAACTTTACACTTCACATTTTACTTTGACAACATACTATCTAAACATTTATGAATAAAGTACGCCCCCCCCCCCCCCCCCCCCCCCCCCCCCCCCCTCCCCTCCCCATCACTAATCAACACCCTCACCCTCAACCTCAATACTTTGAATCGAGCAAATCATTTATCTCAAGAAAGTTAAACTTATACCCTTGAAATCCAAAATGGTCCACCCAATAGCTAACATTCTCCTTTAGCCCAGTTAAAGCTTCCCCTATTCCAATTCAGACAAATAATTTCTAATCAATTTTAGATCGAAAGAATCCTAATTAAGAAACACATACTTTCAATGAGGGTGTAATTGTTTCAACTTCGGTGCCTTATTTTCTTCAATCACTTACACACCAAGCTCTTTTTTTTTCTACTGAACTCGTGTTTCCTTAGATGCATTCAATTATAGCATACACTCATCAACATCTTCTTCAAAGCTCTCTTCAATTTTAGTTATAAAATTAACTATTACTTTCTCTAGTGGAAGAGAATGTGAATCATATCGAAAACATTCTTCAACATAATCTTCAATAACGACCTCTATAGCACTTTCCTTCATTGTTGGGATGACACATAGCTTCAAACATATTAAAGGTCATTTTCTCTTCTTGGAATAATAACATGAGTTTACCTTGTTGAACATCAATCAAGGCTTTATTGGTGGCTAAAAATGGTCTTCCATCAATCAAGGCTTCATCATCTTCCTCTATCACAAGCATAAAAAAATCAACTAGAAACGCGGAGTTATCCACTTTGACCAACACATCCTCCATAATACCATAAGCCCACGTGATAGACCTGTAAGCAAGTTGTAAAGACATCCTTGTGGGTTTGCATTCCTTACCTACTAGCTTTCACATCATTGATAACGGCATGGGATTTATGTTGGCACCTAAATGATAAATAGCTTTTCCAATAGTTAGTTTACCAATAGTACGAGTACGAGGTATAGTAAAACTACCTTGATCTTTTAACTTTGGTGGAAGTTTCTTCTGAATGATGACACTAAACTCCTCGGTAAGTGCAATTGTTTCTTCTTCCTTGAATTTCCTCTTTTTGGTCAAGAACTCCTCCATGAATTTAGCATAAGTAGACATCTACTCCGGTGCCTAAAAAAAGGAATGTTTATCTACAATCGAGAGAAAATTTCCATGAACTTCGTAAATTGTTCATCGATTTCTTTCTTTTTTTCACTTATGGATACATTAACTTCACATAAGGGATAATGATTTGATGCTTATCCCCCTCTTTTGGTATTTGACTTTGTGACTTATTGAGTATTAAATCTTCATCGATCAACATGGACCTATATGCATCTTCCTTGATTTTTGTACCCTCAACTCTGCTTCTTCCATCTTCTCTTGCTTTGGTTGACTTCCCACCACCTCTTCCATTTTTTACTTTCGTAGTTTTAGAATAGGTGGTGAAGTCAATTTTCCACCTCTCAAACTTAAAGCTTTGCAACTCTCGTTCTTAGGATTGTCAAGTGTATTACTATAGAATCTTCCACTACTTTTTTTTTTCTGCTATTTGCTTGGATATTACTGCACTTGAATATCAAGATTTTTCATGGAGGATACTTGACTCAAATCTACTAGATGTAAATTACCAGATGTATTAATAATATACGTCATATGCAAATTACTAGATGTATTTATTATTATTTTTTTCAAATCTACTCCTATTAATAGTATTTATTTATTTTAGAATGTGAAAAGTTAATATTAAATATATATATATATATATTAATTATAAATAATCTTTTTTAATATAAGTGAAAATCACATTGAGTGTTTATAAAATGAAAGAAGAGAGTAATTGCGAGGTATATATTGACTTTGGTGACCTTAGACTATTTTGATTGCATGTAATTCCAATTCTTAAAGGGAAGTATAGTACTCTCATGTCTTAAATATAAAATTAAAAAGAAAATGAATTAATTAAAATTGATTTGTTTAATTTAAATATTATAATTAAATATATTTCTCTTTTATTTGACATCGAAGGGAGTAATATTTTTCCAAATAAAAAGGTTGTCCATTTATGAATTTGATATTCTTTCATTTTTTTATTATACAAAAATTTGAAATTCGCTTCTAATCATATATAAATTATAAACTACGTGCACGCTTCTGATTGTAAAGCTCATGTGCCCCTGTCCTTTTGTCACATTCACATATGAGCACATGTTACTGCCACATTTGTGTGCTGGTCCGTTTCTAGTACTATACTTTTCGATATGGGGTTAATTGCTGGACACAACTAATGCCTTCTTGTTGCGTATATTATTATTAAGCTGAATTGCCGGTTTAGTTGAGCTATATTTATTAATTTATGAAATTGATTTATTATTTAAAATTTCATAGTTTAAATAATGTGATATATTTTAAATAATATGATATATAATATTATAATTTAAAAAATAATAACACTCATAAAATCGTAGTAAAATTTTTTAAGAATTTAATTTTTAATTTTAAATTTTTTTATTTTGTAATTTAATTAATGTCATATAAATAATTGATATATCTAGATGATTATATACTATAAAATTATATGACATATTATTTAAATTTAAAATATTTTATATTGTTATTTTTTAAATAAAAAATTTTAAAAAGAAACTAAAATTTTTTACTTTGAAAATAGAAGGTCAATTCCGTTAATTGATAAAAATATATTATACAAAACTACCATTAAGACTTATTATTATTATTATTATTATTATGATTTATGAAATTAATCAAAG
>JBBPBT010000183.1:8851366-8892966 GCA_037974875.1 Cicer bijugum
TAATTTGGTAGTTTTAGAAATTTTGAGTGATAAGAAGTCATGAGTTCAACTCCCTACTTTAATAAAATTAATAATTATTTTTTAGAATTAATATATTTGATTTAAAAATTAAAATTTGATACATTAACTATTTAGATACTAACTTTGTCTTTGTTTATATTTTATTTATATTGAGTAATACTCTATTTAATTTTAATTATAAGATACACTTAAATCAATAAAATTTAATCTATTGTATTCAAAATATAAATAAAATATATATATTTTTTCCCCACTTTCTTTTATATTTTTAAGAGAAAATAATTATCAACTAATTAAAAAATATCAAACAATTTAAAACTATCAACATCAAACATGTCTCCGACATTTCTATTCATCTTTCCCCACCTTATTCCATGAGCCAATAAAACCAAGTTGTCAATAAATATTCAGATTATGGGTAAAACAGCCACTTTTGTTTTTAATACAATCTGTCGTTCCACTTCCTCCTATGTTTGCAAACAACTGGCATTGTCAACAAAACATGTCAGGTTCTATGTTGGGAGTGACACTTACTTTTCAACTACTTCAAAAATCAAATCGAAGTTTCATAAACCATTCCCCCCTCCCCTCTCCTTACTTCTCCCAATGACATAAAAGAATCTGGTGCTGGGAGCCTGGGATGTGTGGAGGATATATTATACAAATGTATGTATCCGAAATAAAAGGGGTATGTATCCGAAACAAGCACAGAAAATAAATATAGTAATATATAAGATATAATATATATAGTAGTCAACAAATTATAACTAAAAAATAACTATCATACACTTTAATAAAGATGTATTTATAAATCAATAGTGTGTATAAATTCCAATCAAATTACACAAATTTAATGTTTTACCAGCGATATTCTGCACAATAAAATTTTAAGGGATACAAAATTTGTTAAATCCATTGTTGGGTTGATGTTTATATCATCATATAGATTATTTATGTAAAAGTTTATAAAAATTTAAAAACATTTGATATATTATTAAAATATATCAAAATTAATATCTTATGTATTTTTATTAAACACAGTTAATTTTAACAAGTCTCAATAATCTATTAAATGATTTCATATTTGTGTAAAAAATTCACAGATGATTTATATTATATAAATTTTCAATTGAACAATGTATTTTGTAAAATTTATATACGCTAACTATTATTAAGTGATACATAATATTACATGAGCGTAATTTGATCATTCCCCTTATATATTTTTTAAATTTAAATGAAAAGCATAAATAAAACTAGGGGGCATTGACCTAACCTAAGAAAAAAATAGAAAAAAGAATAAGTGGTAAAAAGATTCCTCAACTCATCCAAGTTTTCTTGCCATTGTAAGGAAATTATATAAAATAGCTTCCTTCTATATATTTTTTTTCTTCTCCTTAGAGATCACCTTCGCAAAAAACTCTTCACTTAGGACATAATATGTTGCATTATGGTGTGTAGTGGTGCGATTTAAGAGGAATTGGCTAAGTTATTCACTACAAGAAAAACTTAAATTTGTGGCCAACTTTATAAATATTTTGTGGTCGAATAAAACCCTCACAAATTAGTGACTGAAAAAGCCTTCACAAAGGCCAAAATTAAAATTGGTCTTTATTTGTGGCTGAAAAAGCGAGAGTCTTTATTTCAAAGCGAGGGTGTATTTTTTTTTTCAAAAGAAATTAAAATAAAACAGAGAAATAAATAAGGTAACACCTTTGGATAAATAATAAAGTCATTATAATTTACAAGCAGCGGAAAAAGTTCTCAAAATATGAATTCAAAATATTTACATAACAAATGTGGTACAATCTTCCAGTTTAAAAATAAAAGCAACCCAAAAGAAAGGCATATGTTCCCTCTGTGTCAACCTAGTCTGATCATTTTACAAAACAGCTAAACACCCTGAATGATCTCCACGCGCTCCGTGAGATCCTCCTAACGTAGCTCCAATCAAGCATCCCCATCTACATTCCCATCCGTAGGGTACGAACCGGTAGGATCATCCTTGCTCTCATCTGAGGGCAAAACCCAGATTTCCACAATAGTTGTAAAGGGTCACCAACCGAAATTAACAGTTAACACATAACATTTACTTTTCAATGCACAAATAACCTTTTCAACTTATCATGCATCTTAGAAGGGTTTTCCATATGCTAAAAGTTCATATCATGCTTGCCAAATTAAAATTGAAATCAAAATAAAGTTCTCGATCCATCAAGTAATACATAACTGACCAAAACAATGATAAATTAATTGAGCAATCGATTATCTAACTCAAAATAAGAATTTGCACTAAGCCAATCGATTGGGAAATTGATTGAATGGATAACTGAGCCCCTGTATTAAAGCCAATCGATTTCCAAATCGATTTCCTGAAGGTTCTTAGTGAAATTTGAACTCTGAGCTTAATTCAATCGATTGGGCAATCGATTGACAACATAGTTGAGCCACTGACTTAATGCCAATCGATTTCCAAATCAATTTCCGGAAGGTTCTTAGTGAAATTTGAACTCTGGGCTTTATTCAATCGATTGGGCAATCGATTGACAGCATAGCTGAGCCACTGACTTAATGCCAATCGATTTCCCTGCATATTCTTCCAAAAATACATAAACTAACTCAATCACATTCATACACAACTCCAAAACTTAACACTTAGCACTGATAACGCAATCGCTACAACATCATGAGTTTCGAAATAGTATTGAAATCAAACATGCTATCACCAAATTCCAAAACATAACACTTAACACTTATAACACAATTACTACAACATCATGAGTTTCGAAATGGTATTGCAATCAAACATGTTATCACCAAATTCCAAAACATAACACTTAAAACTTATAACACAATTACTACAACATCATGAGTTTCGAAATGGTATTGAAATCAAACATGTTATCACCAAATTCCAAAACATAACACTTAACACTTATAACACAATACCCACACAGACAAAATGAACCAACAATTCACAATTTTCCATGGTGTAGTCTCTCACGGACAAACACCTGTGCAGTCTCTCACGGACAAACACAATTCACCAGGGCGTAGTCTCTCACGGACAAACCCCTATGCAGTCTCTCACGGACAAACCCCTATGCAGTCTCTCACGGACAAACACAATTCACCAAGAAACGTAAGTCGTAAACGTACCACCTATCACGGGTCAGCACTGTTTACCGAGGTGCCACCTATCACGGGTCAGCACAACTTACCAAACGTAAATCGTAAACGTACCACCTATCACGGGTCAGTACAGTTTACCGAGGTGCCACCTATCACGGGTCAGCATGATTTACCAAACGTAAATCGTAAACGTACCACCTATCACGGGTCAGTACAGTTTTCTGAGGTGCCACCTATCACGGGTCAGCACAATTTACCAAAACAAACAATAAGTAACCAAGACATTAAGAGATTCCCCATTCTTAACGCCCAGTTAACTTAAACAATTTTCAAAACAACATTAAGTAAATAAGTCATTAAGAGATTCCCCATTCTTAATACTTATTTAACTTAAACGATTTTCAAAACAAATATTAAGTAAATGAGACAGTAAGAGATTCCCCATTCTTAATTCCCATTTAACTTAAACGATTTTCACCAACAAACACACATTAAGTAAACAAGACATTAAGAGATTCTCCATTCTTAATACTCGTTTAACTTAATGGTTTTCAAATTCCACACAATGCAAACTCAAACATATTATCAAATTCAATCCACAATTCCCACCCAAACACATCAAATCATTTCTCCACAAAATCATTTTCACGACAACATAAAGTAAATGCAGATATTAAGAGATTCCCCATTCTTAATACTCATTTAACTTAATGATTTTCACAAACAAAACACACATTAAGCAAATAGAAATATTAAGAGATTCCCCATTCTTAATACTCTTTTAACTTAAACGATTTTCACAACAAAACATTCAGTAAACAAGTCATTAAGAGATTCCCCATTCTTAATACTCATTTCACTGAAACGATTTTCAAAAACAAACATTAAATAACCAAGACATTAAGAGATTCCCCATTCTTAACGCTCAGTTAACTTAAACGATTTTCAAATTAAGTAACTAAGACATTAAGAGATTCCCCATTCTTAACGCCCAGTTAACTTAAACGATTTTCAAACAACATTAAGTAAACGAGACAATAAGAGATTCCCCATTCTTAATTCTCATTTAACTTAATGGTTTTCAAATTCCACGCAAAACAAACTTAAACATATTATCAAATCCAATCCACAACTCACACCAAAATACATCAAATCATTTTTCCACACAAACAACACAAAACAAATCTCAAATTTCATCAGTATCAATTAAGAACACGTCTAAATCAACGAACACAAATCAACACAATCCACCCCTCAAACACACAAGTTTCATTTACTCAAAGTCATACATAAAAGAGTTTAAATTCATTCACCACGAAACATTCATCAATATAACCAAAACCTAACTCTAAGATTTTACCCATAAAGTCTCAGATACATTTTCCCAAATCAATACTCTAACCCTAACAAAATTCTTTTCCACACAACCACAAGTAAGTCCCTAAATACAAACTAAAGTTTGGAAGGAGCCCTTACCTTTACATTAGCTTTAACGTGCGATTACAGTACCGCGAGCAAATCCGGTGAAATCTCCGCTCGCAACGCCACTTCCAAAGTTGGTCCCCTAGCACCGTAGTGTGGTAGTGAGCAACTTTCCCTTCTATCTCTTCACGAAACGAAGCTTAGATCTAGGTGAAACGGGATGGTTTGTGTTTGAATCCCTAATACCATTTTTCTTCGTTTTCGGATCAAAGAGGAAGAGTGAAGTTGAGTAATCCTTGTCCTATCACCCACTAAGCCTTGGGTTTCTATTCTTGAGTAAAAGGAAGCAAAGAAAAGCGAAAATGGAAGAAGAGGGGGAAGGTTCTCGCACGCGCAGAGGAAGAAGAAGGAAAATTTTGTGTTTCTCTACCTTGGCTTTCTTTCCCTTGTTTTTCTCTCCTTTATATTTCCTTTCTTTTCCTTTCCATTTCCTTTTTCCTCTTTTCCTTCCAAACATATACTTATATAATACTAATAATAATAATAATAATAATATATAATATATATATATATATAATATATATAATATATATATATATATATAATAATTAAACCTAAACCAATAAATATCTAACAACTCTCACATCCATTACTTCACTCACATCTCCAATTATTTTGATAAAAATATCTACTCTCGTCGCAACTCAATTGTCAAATACAATTTTCAGCAACCTGAGATATTTTCAACAAAACCGCCCAGAATTAAATTCTTCGAAACTTAAATAAATTATTCTTCGACAAATAATTTTAATCCAATTTCCAAAAATATATTTTCGGCCTTTAACTCACTAAATACCGAAAACTGGGTTAAAAACCTAAGCAATTTAACACAAAATACCCTAAAATTGTATAACTTAGGATTTAAAATTACGGGTCTTACAGCTTGAGTCATGGTGTAACTTGGAAGAAAGGTCAAAATATGTATTGAGAGGTTTGGAATCAATGACTCTTGAATCAACTAATAGGTCAATGCAATATTTTCTTTGGCAAATTGAGATACCTTAGGATGAGTTAGAATCCAATGAAATACTAGAATAAAGTATTTGAGAAGTTTTTTATTTCTGGTTGAAATTGAGGAAATTGAAATAGTCCCACATTGCTCGAAATTGCGAAGGATGAGAGAGTTCAAAGCTATATATATACATAACTCTAGTTTTTCAATAAAATTCGCATCAGTCATAAATACTTTAAACTGTTATGTGGTATTTTTTTTCTCTTATACTTTTGTGTTAGAGTGTTTTGAGATGTGGTTTAAATATTTGCTTTCAAGAATGTGGGTGTACTGGGGACAATAGGGAGTTTGAGTGAAGTATATGTATTGTAACAAGTTTTACATAATGTTATTCTCTAATTCTCATTAGACAACAATCTTGGTTTTTTCTCTGGTTTGAAGTTTCCATGTTATTCTTATGATTAGATTGTTATTTAAATTTAGTTGTTTGTTTATTTTCCCAATATCTAACATCAAAGCTTTTGGTTCAAGGAAATAGAGTTGTTTGTTTATTTTTGTTTGATCTTCCAAATAAAAAAAGATAGGTTATATTGTAGAATTGTTGGTTAGGTAAGGTTTTGGCTAAGGAAAAAATTGTCTTTTAAGTGGTCATTTGTGGCTCACCTCTCTTTTTTCGGAACCTACCTACGACCCGGCTACAGTACATCAAGTTTGGTTGTGAAATTTGGGATAGAAAAATTTGATAGAAGAATCTATTTTGGCTTGTATAAAATTGAAGTAAAATTGAAGAATCTATTTTGGCATTTATGCAATGTGTGCTATGAAATTATGTTGGTTGCTGGAGAACTTCCGAACAAAGCAAACATGGAGGTTGCCCCATATTTTCAACTTGATTTCGACATGAAGAATAAATTCTTTGAGTGGTTTAACTTCGAGTGGAGTATACTTTCTATGGTGGACTATGGTAGTTCTTTTTAAATATTATTGTTGGTGTAGACAATGAATGCTAAAGATGTATCAATTTCAATCAAGGTGGAGATTGTTGAGTTTGGTTGAAATTGAGGAAATTGAAATAGTCCCATATTGTTTGGAAAATGACTCTAGTTTTTCATTACAATTCACAACACTCAGAAACACTCTTAGTTGTTATTTGATTATTTTCTCTTATACTTTTCTGTTAGAGTGTTGTGAGATGTAGTTTAAATAATTATTTTGGAGAGTGTGGGTGTACTTAGGGCCATAAGGAGTTTGAAGGAAGTCTACGTGTTGTAACAATTTTAACATATTGATATTCTCTAGTTGTCAATAGACAACGATCGTGGTTTTTTCTCCGATTTGGAGTTTTTATGTTATATTCTCGTGTTTAGATTGTTATATAAATTTCATTGTTTGTTTATTTTCCCAACATCATGTTTTGTTCAAATGTGAGTGGTTAAGTTCCGCATCAACTATGAACATGGCAAATGTTGGATATATAAGAGTGCTGATCCATATATCTAATTGCTTAAGGTTTTGGGTTGAGATATGGAGTCAAAGTCTCTTGAAGTCCTGAAGCATTTGGATCATTGTCGCTTTTGTGCTCCCCCAAACTCCCTTACAAATGATATTAGAGTTTGATTTGGCCTAAAGGGGTAGCAGGAGTAGATTCTAATGTTGGATCCTTGTATCAAAAGTTTTCCTAGCGGTGTAGTTATGAGGTGTGTCTCGATGGTAATAACAGTGGTGCAAGTATATGATGTGTGATAAATCTATTTTTATAGGATTTTAAGAGGGTATTTAGCCTTTATTTTATTTTATAGTTTTGATGTCAACTTCTTATTTATTCATTTATATAAAATAAGTCAAATTAGTTAAATCTACTAAGTTTTTAATGCAAAAAACTTATCAAGTTTAATATTCCAATTAATGAATCGGAGAAGGAGGTTTGTTGCACACTTCAAAGGTTGAATTTTATGATAACAAGATATTGCCAAAGAAAGGGGAAATATTGTTGCCTAAGAAGGGGAAGGTTGTTGCAAAAAATTGGGATCTTCTTGTTATTATAAGGAGGATAACTAAGTAAAAGAAAAGTGGGAGCTAGACACTAGAAACATAATTGAAGAAGCAAAAGAAATTAGCGAAAAGAAATAACAACAAACATTTTGAAAGCTAAAAAGTGCATGGAGCTGGAGTAAATTGTCTCAAATTTTGGAGCAAAAGATCATACTCTTTGAGGGTTTTATTTCTTTTTCATTTAATTGATGAACACTTTTATTATTTACTTTATCTTCTATATGTCAATGAGTAACTAAGATCTCTTCTAAGGTCTTTGGTTAATCTTGTAATTAAGATACCTTTTAATGTGTCTAAGTTTTAAATTCTAGTTTTATTTTAGATTTTTGTTGTTTATCTCAATTAAATTATTCTATTGTTTTATTTACATGTTTTAGATGACCAACCTTTGCATGACTTATTCAATCCATTGACTAGTGACCAACTACAATTATTTGGTAGATCTATAGGATAATTGAGATTAGAATTATTATATGATCAAACATAGATACTAATTTGTCAATCATTCAACCTTTTGGTTCTTTATACTTTCTCTTAATTATATTTTTTGTATTATTAATCAAAGAATTAATTTAGGGAAAAAAATATTACAATGAGGAAACTTTGTAAATAGTTTTAAAGAGGAATTGATAATTGAGAAAATAAATAAGAATCTATAAAAAGCTAGGACTTGAGGTATTGATATTACAAATGAAACCATGATCCTAGGTTTAATTTCTATTAATTCAAAGTTGTGCTGTTATATACTTTAATTATAATTTTTATGCTATCTTTACGGTTTTTTATCATGAATCAACAATAATCTTCATTATCTAAATAATATAAAATCTTGATTAATTTGGTAGTTGTTAAATTAATCTATGTGGATACGATAAACTTATATACTACTTGACAAACTTGTACACTTGTAGAATTTTACATAGCAATGTGGGAGACTCGCACATGATAGAGATGATATTGAGTTCAAGTGTGAGTGGTTAAGTCCCACATCGACTATAAATGAACTAAATAGAGGATATATAAGAGAGACAACTCATATATCTAATAGCAGTACTACTCACTTTCACTTTTAATACTATTATAAAAATACATTCACGTCTCACAAACACAAAGCCACAAGGCAAATTTTAAGCCCAATAACACACATCCCCAATAGCCCAACCCAATTAACAATGAATTGAGTTCAAATTTCAACACATTCATTCATCAAATCGTCATCCGCCTCACTCTCTCTCTTTTGTCTCTCTCAAACTCAAAGACTCAATCTCAAACAGTTCGCTTTGAGTCTTGTCTTTTTTACTAACATTTGTTTTATGATGTTTCCATTATGTTTAGGTATTGATAATATATAGAGGTTGTCTATATCTAATTTCTCTACTGAAACTTTAGAGAATGTTAGTTTATTAGGGTTTCTTTTAAGGTTTCTTAATGTATTTTCATGTTTTTAAGGTTAATCTATGATTTTTTAGTGTTTTATGATTTCTTAGATACTAATTATACTATTATTGTTCATATTTCTAAGATAACGATAGAATTTATTGTGATTCATTTTACCAATCGATAGTGTTTTCATATGTAGTTTATGTAAATTTAGATTTATTAGTTTATATTTGTAGTTATTTACAATTTTTTTGCTTGCTTTTTTTGTAGATTGCTATTTTATAATCTTGTATTTTATATTTTAAGATTTATGTTCTTGTAATTTCTGAGTTTTGGTTTTCGGTTTAATAAGTTTATTCCGATGTAGTCAAAAGTTGTCGTCGCGGCAGCAATCGCGCTATGCAAATCACCATTGTGTCGCAGAATTAGGTAGCGGTCGTCACAACTGATTCGTGGAGAAGACAAAACACTTCTTCTGAGAAAAATGGGCAATAAGGAAATGTCTTAAATGCCCTTAAATATGGTTGTTAGGGGCACGCGACATATTCTTCTCACGTCGCCATTGGCCGGTTATTTTGGTTGCAATCATGGTTATGATACTTCTCATTTGGCTTGCTGACAGGCTACAATTTTGTTTACTCTATTAATTAACTTGCTTTCTTTTTTGGTTTTATATAATTAATTAATTACAATTGCTAATGTGATTTAAAATATGAAATATACTATACTATAAATTACAATAAAAAATATATAATGCTATATTATTTCTGTTTATATTATATTTGAAATGCTATTTCTAAATATATATATATATATATATATATATATATGACAAGTTGTCATTCTGTTTTTATTTATGTTTATAATGCTATTAATTATTAATAATTGCATGAAATTTATGTTTATATTATGTTTGAAATGTTATTTCTGTATATATATGACAAGCTGCCATTCTATTTTTATTTATGTTTATAACGCTATTAATTAAATTGCATGAAATTTCTACTTTGTATATTTTGCTCAATACTTAGTGTTATTTGAACTTTTCTGGTTTCGAATAATGAAGCAAGGCTAAGGAGGAGCTAGGAAGGAGCTAGGCTAGTAAATTGTAAGTTAAACGAGATTATGTATGTTATTTTTAAACTACATGGTTTTTTTAGAATAATGTAACTTGTCTATTGTCTAGTGCATGCTAATAATATGCTTCATGTGATATGGTAATTACGTCTATTTTTAAATTTGGTTACAATTGGTAATTAAGTCTATGTTAATAACCTGAATTTTTAAACTACATTATTAAATCTGGTCGCATCCGGATATTTCTTCTCATGCTCATTTTTAAATTTAATTCTACCATATGTTGGATTATAAAATTAGTTCAATTCACATGTTGATTTTTCTTCTCAAGCTGTTTTTGTGGTACAGAATTGGTTTGGTTCCGTTCAGTTTTTATTTAAAATCAAATTATAAACATGTCTAATTATGAACTTATAAGGTTATATAAGTGTACGTTGTGACAAGAGTAGTTTTATATAAAAAAGACTTAATCAAATAAAATTATTAATTAAAAAACAAAATGCGAGTTGCTAAATGCCCAAACCATATGAGTTGTTTCATATCCAAAATTCACGTATAGATCACACAATGATAATTAATTATATAGGAAAACTTTAACAATTAATTAAAAAAACTTCATCGAATTAAACCTTTGATTAAAAACTGAATTTTTTAACCTTTAACTAGACTTAACCATAACAATCATACATATTTTAGTGATGGAGCAGCCTTCGCCTAACCCTTATCTCAACCAACCTAATGAACAATCTGCTCTTGCAACTATTCTTCCTCCAGTTGCAAAGAAGAGAAAAGACAATGCAGGTGGTTATAAAAACACTTTTATGGCCTCTATTTGTTAAAAAATTATATGAAATGTCTTTACAAATTTTACAAAGATTCACAATTGCATGTATTATCAATATAAGAGAACAGATACAATACTTATTTAAAAGATTAATCAAGACAGAAATTCACCAATACAACCATTCAAGAATAAGCATTCATGCAATATTAAAATAAAGAGAAAAGGTAAGAAAATCGTGCACCAGGATTTATACTGGTTCGACTATCAGTTTGATAGCCTACATCCAGTCCTGAAATCTAAACCAGATTTCAGCCTTTCCAATAGAATTGACTTGAGTACGTTTTACAGATTTTCCAGCTCAATCATGGCCTATCTATCCAACTCACTCACTTCTATTACAATGCCACCTTATCCCTAGAGTTACTCGCCAAACCCTCACGAGATCAAGATGAGACTTCTTCTTGATGAACACACGCACCAACAACGATAGTCACCAGTTTACACCACTGGATTTTTCAGAACTTTCTTTACAGATTGTTTTTACAGAAAAGATAAAAGAGGACTAATGATGATGACTCAATCACAATATGAATTTCACACAAAAGGAATTTGCTAAATGAGTATTTTGTGTGTGGTTACAATTATTTCTCTCAAAGTGTTTTTCCTTCTTTCTCAGTTATGAAAACGTGTAATGAATAATTGTTTCAAGTGTTATGTATTAGTTATTAGAAAATGTGATTTAATCAGTTTATATTTGTTCAGAAAAACATCATTTAAATCCATTTCACAATCGATTTTATAAAAGTTTAAAACCATCTAAATCGATTGCCCAATCGATTATCGCGTTTCTTGCTTTTCTTGAATCTTGAAAATATAAGAATGAATCGATTTGCCAATCGATTCTTTTATAGCACAAATCAGAACCTGAAGTTAAGTTCATATCAGAATCGATTGGATAATCGATTATCAGTGTTTTGTTCAAACAACGAGATCAAAACAATCGATTACTCAATCGACTCACATACATTGACATAATCGATTTGGCAATGGGCTGAATTCTCCCTGTAACTCAAACATTTTTCCCAATCGATTTGCCAATCGATTGTGCTGGTCACAGTGACTCAGACATTTTATTCCAATCGATTGTGCTGGTCACAGTAACTCAGATGTTTTATTCCAATCAATTTGGCTTGTTACAGTGGCTCAGCTATTTAGTCAAAATTGATTTACCAATTGATTATGCAATATGTTTCTGATGAGTGATTAACTAATTCATTCTTTCAATCGATTACCTAATCGATTGCTACAAAACTTGCAGTTTAAGAAACTTAATTCAATAGATTGTCCAATCGATTTGGTTGATCACATAACTCATTCCTGATGAAAAACTTTTTCCTAATCGATTTGCCAATCGATTAATTTAATAAGAGCTTGGTTCTGCGAATTACAAAATCGATTACTCAATTGATGTCCCAATCGATTGTCCAATTGATTAGTTTAAACCCAGACCTCAGGTTTCACTAAAAGTCTTTAAGTAATCGATTTCCCAATCGATTTACTTAGTAAAAACTTTGGTTCTGAGTCAGACAATCGATTGCCCAATTGCTTCATCAATTGATTTATCAGTTGATTGATTTATTTCCTTATTTTATGATTTCATTTTTACTTTGGCAAATACGTTAGTATGAAACCATAGTGATGAGTCTACTAATTAATTACTATGACCACTATTAACACTAGACATATTTGCATCTTTCTCAAGCACATCCTCCAATTTAGCTTGATCCCTTGTGTTCCAAGATTTTGTCCAAGTGTATAGTGTTTGCTTGTTTTTCCTGAAATGTTACTCAGTTCAAACTGTTAGTTTTATCAAATGATGCATGTACATTGTATGTTTGTTAATTATGTCAAAATCATGATCAAGAGGACTTATGTCTAACAGTATTAAGGGAATAGGGACTTTAAAATGTGTCTACTGATACAGTTGATAATGCAACTTCAAATGATGTCGCGGTAGGATTATTGAAGAAAAAGATAAAAAAATCATGAATGCGCTATTTTTGAATGGTTTTTTTTTTTTTCTTATGAGGTATTGTGCTTACATACTCAACATGGTGGTGACTGAAGGATTGAAAGATTTTGACTCTTCAATTTCTTCCATTCGAATTGTTGTGAGGTTTGTAAGATCTTCACCACATAGGACTGCAAAGTTTAAGGAATATATAGAATTTGCTGGAATTGCAAGCAATAAATTGTTTTATCTTGATGTTCAAACAAGGTGGAACTCAACATATTTCATGTTGGAAGCGGCTGTAAAATTTAAAACAACCTTTGATAAGCTTGAAGATGAAAATGCAACTTATAGGTAATACTTTGTAGAAGCTTCTCCACGCATTAATAAAGATTGAGAAAATGGCAAGTGCTTTGTTCAGTTTTTGAAATTTTTTATGATGCAACAAAAGTGTTTTCAACCTCACAACAAACAAGTTTGCATATGGTTTTTCCCCAATTAGCTTCCATCTTTGTTGAACTTAAAAGTTCACCAATGGACCTTAACATTTGTTTAGCATCAACGGGCAAGCAAATGTTGGCAAAGTACACCAAGTATTGGGATAATGAATTTAACATAAATTAGCTCCTTTACTTTGGTGTTATTTTAAATCCTCGATACAAGTTAAGATATGTGGAGTGGTGCTTCAATGATATGTATGGTGATAAATCAATTAAAAAAAAATAATTGACAAGCATAAATGATAATCTTACTAAAGTGTACAAGCGGTATAAATATGTTTATGATACAACACCTAAGACTTCATCTTCTAGTGTTTGTGCAATTGGTTTCCTTTGTGAAACAACTATTGTTGGTCCTACAAACACACACTTACAATGGGAAAATGTTTTTCAAAAACATTTAAAAAAAAAAGATTCAATTGATGTTGAAAATGAACTTGAGAGGTACAATAATGAGAATTGTATAGAGTTTGTAGAAAAGTTTGAGATTTTAATGTGGTGAAAACACAATGCTTGTTGGTATCCAATTTTGTCAAGAACGGTAAGCGATATTATGCCTACACCAATTTCTATTGTGGCTTCTAAGAGTGCTTTCAGCACCAAGGGTAGGATTTTGGAGGTATATAGAAGCTCACTAAACCCATAAATGGTGGTGGCTCTAATATGCACCAAGAATTGGTTGAAAGAGAGGTGAGCCACAAATGACCACTTAAAAGACAATTTTTTCCTTAGCTAAAACCTTACTTAACCAAATATTCTACGATATAACCTATCTTTTTTTTATTTGGAAGATCATGAAAAGCTACAACCACATAACATACTAATAACTCTATTTCCTTGAACCAAAATCTTTGATGTCAGATATTGGGAAAATAAACAAACAACTAAATTTAAATAACAATCTAATCGTAAGAATAACATGGAAACTTCAAACTAGAAAAAAAACCAAGATTGTTGTCTAATGAGAACTAGAGAATAACATTATGTAAAACTTGTTACAATACATATACTTCACTCAAACTCCCAATTGTCCCAGTACACCCTCATTCTTGAAAGCAAATATTTAAACCACATCTCAAAACACTCTATCACAACAGTTTAAAGTGTTTATGACTGATGCGAATTGTATTAAAAAACTAGAGTTATGTATATATATAGCTTTGAACTCTCTCATCCTTTGCAATTTTGAGCAATGTGGGACTATTTCAATTTCCTCAATTTCAACCAGAAATAAAAAATTATCAAATACTTTATTCTAGTATTTCATTGGATTCTAACTCATCCAAAGGTATCTCATTTTGCCAAAGAAAATATTGCATTGACCTATTAGTTGATTCAAGAGTCATTGATTCCAAACCTCTCAATACACATTCTGACCTTTCTTCCAAGTTACACCATGACTCAAGCACTCCCTATCATGACATCCCCTCATATAGGCGCCTTAAAGGTCGTCTTTTTTACCTAGCCACAACCCGACTTGATATCGCCTTCATCACCCAATAACTTAGCCAATTCCTCTTAAATTGCACCACCACACACCATAACGCAACATATTGTGTCCTAAGTGAAGAGTTTTTTGCGAAGGTGACCTCTAAGGAGAAGAAAAAAAATATATAGAAGGAAGCTGTATTGTATAATTTCCTTACAATGGCAAGAAAACTTAGATGATTTGAGGAATCTTTTTACCACTTATTCTTTTTTCTATTTTTTTCTTAGGTTAGGTCTATGTCCCCTAGTTTTATTTATGCTTTTCATTTAAACATAAAAAATATATAAGGGGAATGATCAAATTACGCTCATGTAATATTATGTATCACTTAATAATAGTTAGCGTATATAAATTTTACAAAATACATTGTTCAATTGAAAATTTATATAATATAAATCATCTGTGAATTTTTTACACAAATATAAAATCATTTAATAGATTATTGAGACTTGTCAAAATTAACTGTGTTTAATAAAAATACATAAGATATTAATTTTGATATATTTTAATAATATATCAAATGTTTTTAAATTTTTGTAAACTTTTACATAAATAATCTATATGATGATATAAACATCAACCCAACAATGGATTTAACAAATTTTGTATCCCTTAAAATTTTATTGTGCAGAATATCGCTGGTAAAACATTAAATTTATGTAATTTGATTGGAATTTATACACACTATTGATTTATAAATACATCTTTATTAAAGTGTATGATAGTTATTTTTTAGTTATAATTTGTTGACTACTATATATATATTATATATTATATATTATATATTACTATATTTATTTTTTGTGCTTGTTTCGGATACATACCCCTTTTATTTCGGATACATACATTTGTATAATATATCCTCCACATATCGCAAGCTTAGGGATGGCAATAAAATCCGCACCCGCAGGTACCCACTCGAACCCGCTTGATTTGGGTGGGGAAAACCAGCTTGATTTGGGTGCGGGTGCGGGTGCTGATTTTCCCCGACAATAAAATTCGGGGGCGGGGGCGGGTTTGGGGGTGATGATATCCACCCCGCACCCGCATCCGTCCCGCAAGTAATATTATTGTAATTTTTAAATTTTATATACATATATATTTAATATATTAATATTTTCTTAAATATTAAACATTATAATTTTATCTTTATAAAAAAATATTTTTTAATTTTATTATTATTTAATAATTATTATTTTATTATAAAAAATATGATTTTTCAATTTATAATTTTATTTATATGAGTGGGTGCGGGTGCGGGCGGGGAAACCCGAAACCCGTAGTGGGCGGGGATGAATGTCTAAATTTTACACCCGCTATGAAACGGGGTCGCGTGCGGGTTTTCCCCTATTACTCGGGTGCGGGTGTGGAGGAAGTGAAATCCGCCGCCGCCCCACCCCACCCAGCCCCGCCCCGTTGCCATCCCTACCCAGGCTCCCAGCACCAGATTCTTTTATGTCATTGGGAGAAGTAAGGAGGGGGGAGAAGTGACATAAGGGAAAGTTGTTCATTGCCACGCTGCGGTGCTAGTGAGCTAGTTTTCGACGCGACGTCACGAACTTAAATTTTACCGGAATTAATCGTTGTGCCGTAATCGGTAGTTAAAGCTACAACGGATGTAAGGGCTTCTTCCAAACTTTTAGTTTGCGTTTAGGACATTATTTGTGATTTTGTGGAAAATAAATTTGATGTATTTGAGGTGCGATTTTGTGAAAAATTAATTTAATGTGATTATGTGTAATTTATTGGAATTTAAATTTGAGGTGTGGTTTGTGGTGATTCAAGTTTGGTGTGATTTATATGTTCATAATTATTATTATGAATTTTTGAGACGTGATTTATTTGTGGATTTTGTAGAAAATGAATTGATGAAATTTGGTGGTTTATGTGTAAAAATATGGCATTTTGAAATTGGGTGAGTTATGTTTGAATTGGTTAAATTTAATTGAGGTACTATATGCGTGGTGTGGAATTGAATTGATTGAGTTTGGTGTGAATTAGAGGTAATTAAAATTGATGAGTTTGAGTTACGTAATGAGTTATTTTCAAATAAATGAGTTTGAACTGAAATTGAAATTTTACAAAAAATTAGCGTTGTTAATGTTGTGAAAAAGTTCAAATGTTAACTAAGTTAAAGAGTTTGAGCAAAAAGATAGATTGAAATTAAAAATGATTAGAGTTTAAAATGTTACTCTTTAATTACTCTTTGATTGAGTTTAAAAAGAAAAAAGTTTAGAGTATTTTATTAACTCAAAAATTTTGGTGCTTTAATAGTCGAGTGTGTGTATGGGAAATTTTGACGATATTTGTTTTATTTAGTTTTAAGTAAATAATATAGATTATTTGGTTTTAAAACTTTGGTGTGTGATAATGATTCAATTTTGGAAATTTTGTTGTGTTTGGATTAGTTTTATGGTGAACAAGTTGTTATAAATATTCATGTTTATGTAGTTAGCTCCTTGAGTCTCGAAAAGGAATCGAAACCGTTGGCACCGAGTTAGCGGTGGGGAGAACTCTGATATTTTAATATTGTTGTGGTGATTTATGGTTGAAAATTTTAGAGATTGAATACGGTGATTAATGTTTGGAAATTTTGGTAATTTATATTAGGTGAAATTGATGTGTTCATAATTAATGTTATGAATTTTTTTTGATGAAATTTATGTGTGACTTGGTGGAAAATGAATTTAATTCAATTTAGGTGTGAATGGAATTTGGAGATGTGATTTATGTGTGGTTGTGGAAATTTTAATTGGTGTGAATAAATATGTTTGAGTATGCTCTGTGTTGTGTCTGAAAAATCATTAGTGTTAAATGAGTATTAAAAATGAGGAATCTTTTAATAGCTGCATTTACTTAATGATTATGGTGAAAAGGGTCAGAGTATGCTCATGCATTTCGTAGTACATGGTGACCGCGATGGGGCCATGGTGATAGTGGTGACCGTGATGGGCCACGGGATGATGCCATGTGAATTGTTGGTTCATCTTATCCTTGCGGGGATTGTCGCGTCGTGTTGATCTGTAAGAGATTGCACTCTAGAATGTGCTGATCTGTGAGCGATTGCACTCTAGAAAATTGTGCTGGTCTATGAGCGACTGCACTCTTGTATGTCGTGTTGGTCTGTGAGAGACTGCACGCTAGTAAATCGTGCTGATCCGTGAGAGATTGCACCTCAGTAATTAGTACTGGTCTGTGAGAGGTTGTACAATTATGATTTACGCCCCTCGAGGAGGGTTTTCGTTTGGAATTCCGGAATCATGCATTTTGGCATATACGCATTGCATTACGGTGCTCGGCACGTGAGTCATGTTTGTTATACTTTGACAATTGTATATACATATTCGGTTGTTGTTGTGATTTGTTGTAATTGCTTTGAGGTGTGAAGTTTGGTTGATTAAGTTTTGATGTATTTATGTTTTCATAATTGATTTAATGAATATTCGATGTGTGAAATCTGAGATGCGAATTTGTGGAGATTAATTTGGTGTTAATTATGTGTTCATAATTGATAATATTAATGTTTGAAGTGTTGATTGATTTAGAGCCATTTTAGAATTGAAAATCTGCATTTTCTCAATTGTATTCGGCTACGACAATGCAGTTTGTCAAAACATTATTTTTCAACGTTGTTTATTCATTTTTGGACATATGAAAACCCTTTCGAGGAGTATGCTAAGACGAAAGGTTCTTTTAAGCATTTCAAAATATAAGAATTTTGCTATGTGATATTTGTTAATTTCAGTTGGTGACCCTTACAATTATTGTGGAAATCTGGGCTTTGCCCTCATATGAGAAACAGGATCATCCTACCGGTTAGTACCCTGGAGATGGGAAAGTAGCTAGTCATACCTGACTGAAGCTGTGTTAGGAGGATCTTGCGGGGCGCGTGGAGATCACCCGGGTTGTGTAGTTTTTGTAGCATGATCAGATTAGGTGGTTGTATAAGGACTAGATATCTTTCTTTTGTGATTATATTTATTTCATTTTGGAAGATTGTATCAATGCTTAAACTGTTTGATGTCTTTTCTTTTTATGGGTCCATGTTCCACTTTTTGATGTGACGTGGGGAAAGTTAAAATTATTGGGGTTGTGCTTTTGTACAGGTCTTCCGAGAATACCCCAGGGGTATGAGCTATGATCGATAAGCCTCATAGCCCTGATGTATTTTGATGTTTGAATACTTTGGATTTTTATTTCAAAAAATTATTCCGCTGCTTGTAAATATTTGTTGACTTTGTCGTTATGTTACGACTTAAGTATTTATCCAAAAGTATTTTCTTTGTTTGTTTCTTTGTTTAAATAAAAAAGAAATACACTCGCGTTGTTAAAAATTGGGGTGTTACACTAAACAAGTGTTAAGGTCCATCGGTGAACTTTTAAGTTCAACAAAGATGGAAGCTAATTGGGGAAAAACCATATGCAAACTTGTTTGTTGTGAGGTTGAAAACACTTTTGTTGCATCATAAAAAAAAACTTCAAAAACTGAACAAAGCATTTTCTCAATCTTTATTAGTGGTTGGAGAAGCTTCTACAAAGTATTACCTATATCTTGCATTTTCATCTTCAAGTTTATCAAAGGTTGTTTTAAATTTTACAACCGCTTCTAACATGAAATATGTTGAGTTCCACCTTGTTTGAACATCAAGATAAAACAATTTATTGCTTGCAATTCCAGCAAATTCTATATATTCCTTAAACTTTGCAGTCCTATGTGGTGAAGATCTTACAAACCTCACAACAATTCGAATGGAAGAAATTGAAGAGTCAAAATCTTTCAATCCTTCAGTCACCACCATGTTGAGTATGTGAGCACAATACCTCATAAGAAGAAAAAAAAAACATTCAACAATAGTGCATTCATGTTTTTTTTATCTTTTTCTTCAATAATCCTACCGCGACATCATTCGAAGATGCATTATCAACTGTGAAAGTAGACACATTTTAATGTCCCTATTCCCTTAATACCTCCCCAAGCTTCATAGCTATTGTCTTGCCTACCACACAAAAGCTAATGATTCTTTTTTGGTAATTCCACTCATTATCAGTAAAGTGGGTCGTGATGGTCAAATAATTAAGATTTTGAATAGAAGTCCAACAATTTGTAGTAACAACCACCTTACTACAATCGGACTTGAAACACCATTTAAACCTAATTTTTTCATCTAAATACAATTGGAAACAATCTCTTGCTACAGTATGTCTTGATGGTACGGTAAATTGGAGCTGCAATTGATTACATAAGTACTTAAATGCCTCCCTTTCAACTACTTTAAAGGGTTGCTCATCCAAAATGACAAAAACAACCAAAGCTTTTCTACATGCTTGAGCATTAAATCTAGAGCTTGCTACAACAAAACTAGACCCCACACTTGTTGGAAATTCTAAAATAGTTTGGTTAGGGTCAATTTCTACATTTAAAGGATATTTTGTGCATCTTGTTACGTGATGTTTCATATTGGAAGTACCATGTGTCTTAGCTTCACAATAATACTTTTTATGGAAGTATTTACAAGCAGCAGTTCTTATTTCACAATTAGGAATTTCATTAAAGTGGTCCCAAACCACAAAAGTGTTTTTATAACCACCTGCATTGTCTTTTCTCTTCTTTGAAACTGGAGGAAGAGTAGTTGTAAGAGCAGATTGTTCATTAGGTTGGCTGAGATAAGGGTTAGGCGATGGCTACTCCATCACTGAAATATGTATGATTGTTATGGTTAAGTCTAATTAAAGGTTAAAAAATTCAGTTTTTAATCAAAGGTTTAATTCGATGAAGTTTTTTTAATTAATTGTTAAAGTTTTCCTATATAATTAATTATCATTCACTCTAAGTATTTTGTGTGATCTATAACTGAATTTTGTATATGAAACAACTCATATGGTTTGGGCATTTAGCAACTCCCATTTTGTTTTTTAATTAATAATTTTATTTGATTAAGTCTTTTTTATATAAAACAACTCTTGTCATAACATAAAATTATATAACCATATAAGTTCATAATTAGACATGTTTACGATTTGATTTTAAATAAAAACTGAACGGAACCAAACCAATTCTGAACCACAAAAACAGCTTGAGAAGAAAAATCAGCATGTGAATTGAACTAATTTTATAATCCAACATATGGTAGAATTAAATTTAAAAATGAGCATGAGAAGAAATATCAGGATGCGACTAGATTTAATAATGTAGTTTAAAAAATCAGGTTATTAACATAGACTTAATTACCAATTGTAACCAAATTTAAAAATAGACGTAATTACCATATCACATGAAGCAGATTATTAGCATACACTAGACAATAGACAAGTTACATTATTCTAAAAAACCATTTAGTTTAAAAATAACATACATAATCTCGTTTAACTTACAATTTACTAGCCTAGCTCCTTGCGTGCTCCTCCTTTGCCTTGCTTCATTATTCGAAACCAGAAAAGTTCAAATAACACTAAGTAAGTATTGAGCAAAATATACAAAGTAGAAATTCCATGCAATTTAATTAATAGCGTTATAAACATAAATAAAAATAGAATGGTAGCTTGTCATATATATACAAAATAACTTTTCAAACATAATATAAACATAAATTTCATGCAATTATTAATAATTAATAGCATTATAAACATAAATAAAAACAAAATGACAACTTGTCATATATATACAGAAATAGCATTTCAAACATAATATAAACAGAAATAATATAGCATTATATATTTTTTATTGTAATTTATAGCATAGTATATTTCAGTTTTTTAATCACATTAGCAATTGTTATTAATTAATTATATAAAACCAAAAAAGAAAGCAAGTTAATTAATAGAGTAAGCAAAATTGTAGCCTGTCAGCAAGCCAAATGAGAAGTATCATAACCATGATTGTAACCAAAATAACCGGCCGATGGCGACGTGAGAAGAATATGTCGCGTGCCCCTAACAACCATAGTTAAGGGCATTTAAGACATTTTCCTTTGTATTTACTATTGCGCATTTTTCACAGAAGAAGTGTTTTGTCTTCTCCACGAATCAGTTGTGACGACCGCTACCTAATTCTATGACACAATGGTGTTTTATATAGCGCGATTGCGGTTGCGACGACAACTTTTGACTACATCGGAATAAACATATCAAACCGAAAACCAAAACTCATAAACTAAAAGAACATAAATCTTAAAATAGAAAATACAAGATTATAAAATAGCAATCTACAAAAAAAGCAAGCAAAAAAAATTGTAAATAACTACAAATATAAACTAATAAATCTAAATTTACATAAACTACATATGAAAACACTATCGATTGGTAAAATGAATCACAATAAATTCTATCGTTATCTTAGAAATATGAACAATAGTAGTATAATTTGTTCCTAAGAAATCATAAAACATTAAAATAATCATAGATTAACCTTAAAAACATGAAAATACATTAAGAAACCTTAAAAGAAACCCTAATAAACTAACATTCTCTAAAGTTGCAGTAGAGAAATTAGATATAGACAACCTCTATATATTATCAATACCTAAACATAATGGGAACATCATAAAACAAATGTTAGTAAAAAAGACGAGACTCAAAGCGAACTGTTTGAGATTGAGTCTTTGAGTTTGAGAGAGACAAAAGAGAGAGAGTGATGCGAATGACCATTTGATGAATGAATGTGTTGAAATTTGAACTCAATTCATTGTTAATTGGGTTGGGCTATTGGGGTTGTGTGTTATTGGGCTTAAAATTTGCCTTATGGCTTTGTGTTTGTGAGACGTGAATTTATTTTAATTTTAAGTCCCACATCGACTATAAATGAACTAAATAGTGGTTATATAAGAGAGACAACTCATATATCTAATGCCTTAAAGTGTTGTGTTGAGATGTAGTGTCAAAGTCTCTCATGGTCCTGAAACATTTAATATGTATTTGGTGTTGTCAACTTTAAGGTAAATGTCAAATACAAAGTTTATCGTATTACGCTATTGTCTGTCACTACAACTTATTATTTATTAAATTAAATTTATTTTATCTCCCTACTTATTGTAATTCTAAATTATTAATATCAGTAAATTAAATTTAAATCTTTGATTTATTTTTTATTAACTAACTCCATTAAAAGATACAATAAAATATAATTTAATTTTACTAATTCCATTAAAACCTACAATAAATTAGTGGTGGACATAATATCCAAACCTGTCCAAACCCGACTGACTCAATAAAAAATTTAAATTTGGGGACGGGTTTCTTTGGTTTGATGGATTGAACGGGTGAAAAATAAGAGTTCATATGGATTTACACGGTCGGATTCAGATCAGTAATTTGGATCCATCGGTACAGGAACCCGACCAAATTATATTATTATTTATATATTATATATTAATATTATTAATTTTTTATTATATATTAATATATAAAATTAAAATACACACAATAGTAAGACTTCATATTTGATGAGGCGTATGAGATTTCAGAGGAAGCACTAGCAGTTGCGTTGCTTTTTTTTTTTAAAAAAAAAAATTGTATTCATTGTTATATATAATATTTATGTATTTAACATGATAATTCACTCATTTTTAATGTATCGTAGATTTAAATGGAAGCTCTGTCGGAAGTGGCCCACTACCTTTCTCTTAGTCACAACCTTTAGGTTGTGTTTAAATTGTTGAAGGTCCAATTTATGATTATCCTTTCATAATTATGTTTTGTTTTTAATTTATGTTTAGTTTTATTGCTTTAATTATGTTTAGTTTATTTATTTATTATAGGCTGCCTTTTTTTTGTGGAGACCCACAAGACTCATCATCAATCATAGCACAACCAAGCAACTCACCATAATTTTTGGGAGATAATTATGGATTTTGGGACAAGTCGACCAGATCGTTTTGGGCCAAGTCAGTCATATCTTTTTGGATCAAGAAGGCTTTATGGATAAGGGGAGCTTCATTTAGTTTTAGATTATTATAAATGATTTCAATGTTCTTTTGGCTTATTTATGATTTATTTTTGCAAGTAATGTTGTTGAATGAGTTGGATAAGATGAGCAAAAAGCTTTTTGAAGGAGCTTGCTATTGTTTGCACTAATGAGGATTTATTTGTAAGTATTAATTTGATTGTTATTTTACCACATGACTTGTAAATATAATAAATTACAAACCGTTTGACTCATACTTTTGTGGCATTGGATCAAAATTGACAATAGAAAACATATGTAAGTTAATCTTTGCAACTTTTGTTACAATTCAATTGTTGGATATGGAATGCATATGAAAACTTGATTTATCTATTTGTTTAAAATTTGAAACATAGATGTCATGTTTGAGTCTCACTGTTATGACAACAGAACAAATTTGAAGCAAATTTCTCACTATTCTTGGGGTATTTTTCTACAAATTTTTTTGTTGGATTAGTTTGATTATATATCATGTATTTTATATTTTTAACATAGTATTTTACATTTTCTAATTGGAACATTGATGTTATTTTGTTTTGCAACATTCATTGGTACGTTTTTCATTTTAACATTGATGTTATTATGTTATGCAATTAACACTAGTTCTGTCTAATTTGAACATCAATATTATTCTGCTATAAAACTTTTTTTCCTTCCAATTTGTATTATATGAGTACATAAGAAAAAATATTCATGCTGCTGAAATTACCAGTAAATCCTCATGATGCAGCAATATTGTCTTCCTCCTTTGATTAATGTCGAATTTTAATTAAGTTGATCACGATGTATTGGTTGTGTTGTCATGTGACTGTGACTTATGTTGCTGATGAATTTGTGATTTAATATTAACCTTAGACTTTATGTGGTTAATTGCAAATGCTATGTGTTTGAGAACAATGATACAACAAAACTTTGATTGAAACAACAAAACAAGTGTGATGTATTATTGGCAAGTTGGGCCAGTTTTTATAATGGGTCATAATTGTATTTATTAAAATTGAAGATATAATACAAGTGTGACGTATGATTCGCATGTTGGGCTACTTTTTTGAATGGGCCATAGTTGTATTATATATAATAAAGACTAAATTACATATGCGGTCTCTTAACTTAATTTCAATTAATGTTTTAGTCGTTTATCTTTTTTTTTTCCACAATTTGATTCTTTATTATAATTTTAAGTGACAATTTGATATTTTATGTTTTAAAAAGTCAACAATGTTATCAAATTTTTTTTACAAAAATTCAAAAAAAATCATCAAAATTTCCAAACAAAACCCATAAAATTAATAATCATCTTCAATATAATGCAAATTTCATCAAATTCATAACTCAAATATTCAAATAAACTCATATTTTCATCTCCAACAACATCAAATAAAGTATGAAAATATGAGTTTATTTAAATATTTAAGTTATGAATTTGATTAAATTTGATTAAGTTATGGGTTTTGTTTGAAACTTTTGATGATTTTTTTGAATTTTTGTAACTTAAAATATCAAATTGTAACTTAAAACTTAAAATATCAAACTGTAACTTAAAACATAAAATGGACGAAATTGTAACTTAAAACATAAAATATCAAATTATAACATTATGGGTTTTGTTTGAAGAGGACAACATTGTTAACATTTTAAAACATAAAATATCAAATTGTAACTTAAAATTAAAATAAAGGATCAACTCGGGGAAAAAAATAAATAAATAATTAAAACGTTAACTAAAATTAAGTTAAAGGACCGCATATGTAATTTAGCCTATTATAAATTATAAAAGACTAGATTTTTTATTAAAAAAAAAATCAAAAGAGCAAAAAAGACTCAATAATTTTTTTAAAAAAAATCAAAGAATAAAAGCCCAATAAAATCCAACCCGTTTTTATTCATCCACTACAACCGACATACCCAATTTAAAAAATGTATGAAATTGAGTCAATAAATTCTACTCGTGGATTGGGCCAGTTTCACACCTTTGCCCCAAAACCGCCCGATGTCCACCCCTACAATAAATAGTTATTTTTCTCTAAAAGATTCAATAAACTTTCAACATAAGTCAGAATGAGTTTTTTAACATTTATTATGATAAACTGCAAACTAATTTCATGAAGAACAATCATCATCATCGTAAACAAAATATTTGGTAAATATTCCAAAAAGTTTTGGATATGGATGTAAAAAGTAAATAATGGAATAGGGGGTGCAAATCCAACCAAAATAGTAAGTAAATTGGCTTTATCCAAAGAGTTATCCCCGAAGTGGGCAAACGGCATTTGATTCTGGTGTTATTATGTTGTTGCTTCTTTTTTTTTCATGCATGACTACTTCTCCCAGTGTTGTTTCTTCCAAATGAAGAATCATAATTCACATTATTGTTGGTTACCTCAAGAACTTTCTCTAGAAAGAAAAAGTGAACCAAAATTTTGGATATACCTTGAGTTGCATATTTTCCTAATTACAATGTTGGATTATTAGTTAACTCTTTTGATCAAATATTAATAACCACAATTTTCTAACGTGATCAAAATTAATAATTCAATTAACAAAAAAAAACTGTTGATATTTTATGAAATCAAAGGGGTAGAAAAGATGAACCTGTATTGTTCTGAAAGCGAATTCAACGCCAATGGTAGATTTAGACTCCAAACAGAACTAGGGTAAACCTGGAGAGTATATTTGATTTTCTAACACCAAAATCACCAATGAGTACAATCTTGAAGAGATAGTCATATTCATGGTCTACTTTGTATGCCATATTCTGTTATTTTCAATATATTCGACACCACCCAATACCTATACCTAAATAGGATTGGAAAGGTATCAATAATCACGAGAATCAAAATGTAGCAAATAAAATAAAGACAATATTAAATACTATGATAAAAACACCGAGGGAAAAGAATTCCAAATTGTAATTAGATAGATGAAGGGCATGCACGTAAAAAGATGGTGAAAGGGAGAACAGGTGCTGAATAACTTAATCATAGATAAGTGCATATGATTGTTACAGTCACAAGATTTTAATAATGTTTAAAAATGCTTACATTTATTCTTTTTGGAGAAAGTTCCTTCAATGTGCTTGCTTTTGATCTTAATTTTCACCTAAAGATTAAGATAAATACAATTTCTTATCTCCAAAATCCACCTCTTCAATATTTGATTTTTAGGTATGAATTATAGAATACGTGATGTTTCTTGTTGATGTAAACAGACACATGTTTCCATCTCAATGCACCTGAAATCAAGTACATCAACCATATAACCAAATCAAATCAAATACAATGTTGTGATTTCCGTACTACCTTTTTCTGTAAGCTGCAATAAATCTCCCACACATGGAGAATGGTTTTCACAAATTTGACCCTAAGAAGCAAGAGGCCAATGTGTTTATGCTATTCCTCTATCATAGGGACTTATTGATTGCATTCATCAGACCAAACCATCATTCATTACCTTCAAAGCACTGACACAGACACGAACTCCGACAGAGAAACATACATGTTAATAATATGTGTTGGTGTTGTGTTGGACACTAAAACATGTCAAATATCGAATACACTTTCAATCTAAAGTGTCGGTGGTATATAGTTTAATAATATTCGATTACTAATCTTATAAATTACAAGCATAGAAAGATAAAGCAAGTACGTGTTGCAACAGCAGTAAGAGTCATTAGATCACCCGATGTTTGATATCGACTGCAGATTTAGCAGTAGAAGCAACACGGTTATAATCAGCACATGCTAACTCTACCATTTCAACACAGTAAGAAACTAAGAGTTGTGTCGCTGAAGCCACAACAACGTCGAATTTAGAGTGATTTCCACCACTAACAGACACAGAAGCCAACGTGGAGGCAAGTCTAGCAATTGAAACAGCTGAAGCATTTTCGACACACGCCCAATCTTTCTTCTTAACGTTCACGTTTGCATTACCATGTTGCTTTTGATGTAACCATTTTCCATTGGTTCCCATTCTACAATGAGCAGAAGGTATGATCTTTCTTAGCTGCAAAAGAGTAGAACAGAACATGAAGCTTGCAAAAACACAAAATTAAGCAGTGACACATATCCATGAACTAATGTTGCTAAGTATGTCCGTTTAATTCCACCCTCATACAATTCATGAACTTCATCAAAGCTATCAAACTCATTTGGTGTTGACGCTTAATGCTCTCATGTCAGCATTAAAATTACTATCACCCAGATCCTAATAGCGTATTCCAGAAGGAAACATGCTGGAAAGCTTTTGCTATTTTAATCATCAACGTGTAAGTGTGGGCACATTAGTAGGCATCCAACTGATTGAATATCAGAATTTGATTAGAATTATTTACTACCAGAACATTCCAAACAATTGCAAATCAGTAAAATAGTCAAAAGTTGGAATTACAAGAGGCATAACCTTCGGTCTGCATACAATATACCACCAACTGATTTACTATATTGGACCACCAATTACCTTACAAAACGTAGGAAACTAAGAAAGCCAACCGACCACTATTTTTCTTCAAAATCCTTTAGTTCATCTCTAATCACATGATATAAATGGGCATGATATCCCAAGAAAACGCACAAACTTTGATATGTATAGATAAGCAACATTTTTTTAAAAACAATTAAATGTATTATAATCAAAATTGGAATATTGAAAGAAATAAACAATTAATTGGCCTAGTACATGAAATAAACAAATAATACACCTATCCGGATTAAGGGTTGGCTGCTTCGCTCGATTATCTGAGACTAACAACCTACGCATTTGAGCTTCATTGGGAAATTGGTACAACCAACGAGCCCAAATGGAGTTTCATTATATTAGATAAACCTATCAAATATCATTTTAGCCACACTAGAATAAATCTATCTCTAAAATAAGATACGTGTCATCAAAGAATTTACCACCCCTACTTGCATTCTGGCTTAGGTGGCTGGCACAAAATTCACCATGGCGCCACATCGGCAGAAATGAAACAAACTGTTGTATTGTGCTTCAAAGGTAATTACGCATTAGTTCAACTTATTATGCTAAAGCACTTTTCTTTGTCAACCCAACGACTAACAAGGTTACATAAAAGTATAGACTATACAACACTCAAAGTAGATTACCTTTGCAACCACTGCTTCATTCTCAATAGGATTCATTGAGCATGTTGAATAAACTATTCTTCCACCAACTTTGAGTAAAGATTAACCTGAGAAAATCAATATAGTAGTTGATATTTGATGGGGACAAAGAAGGCATTGATGATGTGTCTAGTGGAACACTTAGTGCACTTAAGGCATGAAGAGTGTATGTTAGAAAATCCAAGAAAGGTGAGCTGGCCGCATCATGTATATAGGGGAGAGAGGTTGGTAAGGAGGGGATAACAAATTCTGTTAATTGTTAGTGGAGAGAAGATTGTCTCTTATTGGAGTGAGCATAGCTCTCTGGAGTAAAAGGAAGGCTTGTTTCCTTTACTCAATTTCTCTTTATCATCAATTAAATACACTTTCATATGTTGATTAATCTCTCATTAATTCTTATTGTCGCAATTATAAATTGAGGACCTATCAATTTGGTTCGACCTATCGGATACATTACAAACTAGCGAGTGAATGAATTTTTGGTGAATGCCCCTAAAGAAGAAGATGGAAAGCAAGGTTCATGCATTGGAGAACCGAATGTCAGCTCTGGAGGTTGCAATTGCTGAGATGCGAGCTCAAGCTGCTGCAGATCAAAAAAGGCTAATCTCGCTCATCACTCAAATCACTCCAAGCAAGGACATGGGTGATTTGTAAAATAGAAAAAATGATGGAGACTCAAATCACACTGACGACAAGCAAATCAGGATGTTCATCCAGAAGATGCAAGGAGAGAAGTTTGATGAATTCCATTAATCGATAAAGAAGATTGAACTCCCAATGTTCACCGGTGATGACCTTGTTGGTCGGATTGCTTGAGTGGAAGTCTAGTTTTGAGTGCAGGATATGAGTCCTGTGATCAAGGTTAGTTTGTCTCAACTCTGTATGGAAGGATCTACCATCCATTTTTTTAAAGTGCTTGCTGAAGATGAGACTTATCTAACCTGGGAAGTTTTCAAAGATGCGTTGTTGGAGAGGTACGACGGTCTCGATGATGGGAGCGTGTTTGAGAAACTCTTGTCTTTGAAGCAAGAAGGAAGGCAATGTGGAGGAATACATCAAGGAGTTCGAGAGGTTGGTTGCATAGGTAGGTCGTTTACCAGAAGCTCAATTTGTTGGGCATTTCATTCATGGCTTTCGTGATGGGATACGAGGAACATTTCATAGCCTAAAAGCGCTAGGTCCAGTCTCACGTGCGAAGTTGATGAATCTAGCACGTGTTTGGAAGTCAAGGTATATGAGAAGGGGATTGGTTGGAATGGGCCTCGTGATTATGGGCCTAAAGGATCCAGGTCAGGTTTTACTTACAGATCTAACCCAAAATTTGGAACCTCGTCGAGCACGAAACAACGAATGGGTCGTAGTCAAGGGCTCCAACGATGGTGGAGTGAAAGGAGAAAATGGGTCGAATCAGAAGTTTGCAACCCATCTAGACTCACAACGATATATTCCCCATGATCGTGCGATCCGTCATATCTCAGCCCACGAGATTGCAAAAAGGCAGCAAAAAAACTTGTGCTTTAAGTGTGGTGGCGCCTATTGTAACACCCCATTTTTTTTTCAAACTAAATAAAGATCAAATTTCAGAAATTAAGAAAGAAAATAAATAAAGACGAAAAGAAATACTTTTGGATAAAATATTAAAGTCATAACATAACGGCAAAAGCCAACAAATATTTACATGCAACGGAAATAGATTTTGGAATACAAACCCAAAGTATTTAAACAGCAAAATACACTGGAGCTATGAAACCTATCAGACATAGTTCATACCCCTGGGATATTCTTGGCAGACACCTGTACAAAAGCACTGCCCCAAGAATTTTAACTTTTCCACATCGCACTAAAAAGTGGTACAAGGACCTATCAAAATAAAAGTCAAGCTGACAATATGAGGTATAGAAAGACAACTAGACCCTATACAACCACCTAATCTGATCATGCTATAAAAAACTATAAAGCCCGAGTGATCTCCACATGCCCTGCAAGATCCTTCTGACACAACATCGGTCAGGTATGCCTAACTACCTTCCCATCTCTAGGGTACTAATCGATCGGATGATCCTGATTCTCATATGAGGGCAAAGCCCAGATTTCCCAAATAATTGTAAATGTCACCAACCAAAATTAAAAAATATGATAGCATTTAAGTTTTTTATGCACAAAATAACCTTTCAACTTAGGATACTCTTTGAAATGGTTTTCATATGTCAAACATGCATAATCAAAGTTGAAAAATAAAGTTTTTAACAAAACTGCACTGTCCTATTCGAATACAACATCCTTGTATTCGAATACAATGTTGTTTTAGAAGTCAGTAGCAAAATCAACACAACTATATTCGAATACGAGACAGGATGTATTCGGAGATGAGACAAGACAAATCAGTAGCAAAAACAGCACAACTGTATTCGAATAAAACAACAGAAAAATGCATAATTCAACTTTGAAATGGTTTCGAAATCAATCAACACTTACACACAAATCCAAACAATCACACTTACCAATTAGGGCACAATCACAACCACAACTAAGCATACATATACCATCATCACAATATATCAAACACGTCTCGTGTGCCAAGCACCCTAATGCAATGCATATATGCCCACAATGCATGAATTCTGGAATTCCAATCAAAACCCTCTTCGAAGGAGCATAAATCATAATTGTATCGACTATCACAGGCCTTATGCTAAATATCAAGGTGCCACCCATCACAGGCCCACACGATTTACTAAAGTGTCGCCTATCACAGGCCTTACACTGTTTTCTAGAGAGCAATCGCTCATAGATCAACACGTTCTAGAGTGCAATCTCTCACAAATCAGCACGACGCGATAATCCCTGTAAGGATAAGATGAACCAACAAATCACATGACATCATCTCGTGGCCCATCACAGTCATCACTATCACCATGGCTCCATCGCGGTCACCATGTACTATGAAATGCATGAGCATACTTTGACTCTTTCAACTACAATCATTAATTAATGGCATATATTTAAAGATTCCCCATTTTTAATATTCATTTAACACTAATGATTTTCAAATTCAACACAGAGCATACTCAAACATATATTTTCCACCCCCACATATCAAATTTAATCCATAATTCACATTAAATTCGATCATCCATAAATTTCCACAAAATTCAAACATAACACATGTCAAATTAATCTCCACAAAACACACCTCAAACATCTCAAATTACATTTCCTCAAAACACACATAGATAACTTAAATTCATTTTCCACCAATTCACATAATCAGATTAAATTCATTTTCTACAATTTCACACATTAGATACATCAAATTTCTTTTCCACAAATACACACATAGCCTCCTATATGCAAGCTAAAAATTTGGAAGGAGCCCTTACCTAAACGGTAGCTTTAACAGTCGATCATGGCACCGAGATTAATTCTGGTAAAATTTTCGCTCACGTCGTCGCTTCCAGAGTTGGCTCACTAGCACCGTAGCATGGAGGTGAACAACTTTCCCTTTTATCACTTCTCGAAACTAAGCTCAAACGTCAAAGAAAAGTGTAGGTTTGTTTGACGGTTTTGAAAACCCTTAACACCGTTTTCCTTGTTTTCGATCAAAGAAGAAGAAGGAAGCTTGGAAATCTTCTCTTTCTCACCCACCAATTCTTGGGTTTCTTTTCTTGATGCAAAAGAAAGCAAAAGAAAAGAAAGAAGTACGAGGGAGAAGGAAGAAAGGATTCGCGAGCAACGAGGAAATGTTTCTGGTTTTCTTCTTCTGTTTCTTTTCTTTTCCAAATAATATATATATATATACATATATTATACTTAAAACCAAACCCAAACAAATATCTAACAACTCTTACACACATCACGTCACTCACATCTCAAACTATTTTGATAAAAATATCTACTCTCGTCACAACTCAATTGACAAACAAATTTTCAACAACGAGTGATATTTTTAACAAAACTGTCCGGTATTAAATTCTTCGCAACGTAAATAAATTAATCTTCGAAATATAATTTTAATCCAATTTCCAAAAATATTTTTTTGGCATTTAAATCACTAAATACCAAAAATTGGGCTAAAAGCCTATGAAATTTAACACAAAATACCCTAAAATTGTATAATTTATGATTTAAAAATGAAGGGTCTTACACCTATCATCCTCATCACCAATGCCTAGACCATCAACTTCGTGTAATTGTGATGGAGGAGGAGGACAACAATGAAATGCAAGCCTTTGCAACTGATACAGAGGAGGAAGATAGAGAAGCAGTTGAACTCAACATTATGAGTTTGGCGCATATTGATAATTTGAGTCCCATGGAGTTCGGGAATGTGTGCACCATCAAGTTAAAAAGCCCAGTAAAAGGAGTACCATTGTTCGTGTTGGTAGACAGTGGTGCGACACATAATTTCATTTCACACAAGTTGATGAGGTCAATGGGATGGCCAGTGGAATGAACTACTCCTCTCAATGTCAAATTAGGGAATGGGTTTAAAGTGGTGGCACAAGGAGTTTGCAGTAAATTGATTTTGGCGAAGTACTCAAAGGTATTAGCAGAGCCATAGGGGTTAGCTAATCAGAGAAGACAAGAGCTGGTGTTGTTAATGTTCGCCCCTACAGGTATTCTTACCTAATAAGAGAAGACAAGAGTTGGCGTCGATTAACCTGAGAAAATCAATATAGTAGTTGATATTTGATGGGGATAAAGAAGGCATTGATGATGTGTCTAGTGGGACACATAGTGCATCTAAGGCATGGATAGTGTGTGTTAGAAAATCCTATAAAGGTGAGCTGGCCACATCACGTATATAGAGGAGATAGGTTGGTAAGGAGGGGATAACAAATTATGTTAATTGTTAGTGGAGAGAAGATTTTCTCTTATTGGAGTGAGCATAGCTCTCAAGAGTAAAACGAAGGTTTATTTCCTTTGCTCAATTTCCTTTTATCATCAATAAGTTACACTATCATGTGTTGATTAATCTTTCATTAATTCTTATTGCTGCAATATAAGTCTAAAAATTCTAATCCAAAAAACTATATGTCTCAAAAATTCATCTCTATTAATTTAAGACAATAAAAAGAAGTAGATTTTTTACCGCCAGTAATATGTCTTCAAAAATAAAAAATCAGAGCTAGGCTATAAATGAAAGTCAGTTCAAATAACATAATACGAAGTTCTTTGTTGGTGTAAAAGAATGTTTTTCATTTTTAGAAGACAAAAAACAAACATGACACGTAGAGAGGCTACTACTCTACTCCTGATGCTCAACATAATACAAGTGTGTTCTCTTTCAAATATCTATGAGAGATGTATAGAACAATTTATAGAGCAATATTAATCTGGAAGAACAAAAGGTTTCATTCAATGGCAATAACAAATTTTGAAACAAAGGATAACTCGGCTTAAGTATCGATGAACTTTTTGTGACTAAACCTAAATGTTCCATAGAGAATACGTATGGAAGTATAAACAACAAAACCTCCAAAAAATAATGCTCTGGTGGATTTTATGTGTCCATTAACCAATTTAGAAGTGTCCCCATTAATAGTTGATACATCCACGTATCTAAAAATATAAAAGATATCAAGTTTGTTGTCAGACTAAGGAAGCACATCACAACATACATACATCCTAAGTTGGCATACAATATCTTGCTACCATTTCATTACTTCAAAAAGTAAACAATCAATAGATATATAACTTGTAGACACTATAGTATAATCAAACTAGAGGGAAAAGTTTCAATAGTAAGCATATATCAATATTCATTTTAAATGCTATTAAATTTCAAACTGTTGCAATCAAATAAAAGTACTTTATAACTTTGAATTTAAATATAGCACTATTTTCCTAAACCCATTCCATTTATAGCTCCATGCTTCACACAAGCAACATCCACCTAATATGGAATAAAATAAATCAATGTGAACCATGCAAAGCTAAGATTGAAATCAATGTAAATTAATGTTCATTGCTTATGAAGATTGTCAATACTATTTAACATGTTTTTTGCTTTTTCAATTACCAATATCAAGATGTAGAAAATTGCTACTAGAGGTTGCAACTTAGTCCTTCAACATGAATTGAAGACTAGTTCAGAAACTTACTGAATATAGCTGGCTATCACAATAAATCAGGGAGCCACCCAATATCTGTGTTGAAGAATCCGACACGTTGAAACGACAATGTCATAGATTTAAGAAGAAGAGTTGTACGTGAAGTCAACGGCGAAGCCTGATAATCCAGTGAAGTGGTTTTGAAGGAAAAGGATTTTGAGGAAATTATGATGGACGAACGAAATTTACTTGAGATGGAAGAACAATTTGAAACTTAATTTTTACGGTTTTGTGAGACAACAAACGAATATCCACAAATGAATATCAACAAAATTGGATGAACAAATCAAATCGAGAGCTTATTGACTTTGAGGAATATCCACAAGCTTCCAAGTACCAGTTTTTTCTAATGCTCCAACTTCCTCTTCATGAAGTTGAGTCCCCAATCATACTTACTAACCTTAGAGCAACTCTTAGGTTTAGTGCGTTTCAGTTACAAAGAATAAAGAAAATTTGAAGGAGACATTTGTAATGTGAAACAAAATGATGAAGAGGGTATAGTACTGCAAATATAATATTTTAGAAATGGTGGTTGTTGCCTTGGCCTAGAAGACTGTCTTGGTGCTTGAGTGTTTAATGGGTTAGTATAATGTCCCCATTATTTGGTGAAGTTAAAAGTGAGAGACGATGAGTGTTAGTTGGCATAGGTGTAGTATCAATGCTAGTATCTACAATAGTATGATACTCCCATTTATGGGTTGGTGAGTTGGTAAGGCTTGGAGGTTTGTATGGTAGGACCATTTCATGAAATGTGATATTTCTTGAGATAATGATCTCGAGATCATAGAGGTCCAAAATAACACAACCTATCGTTCTTGTAGAATAGTCTAGGAAAACTAGAGTTGTCAATTTGTCAGGCCCCTTATATATTGGTCCCAACCTACATATTGGAGGAAGCCAAAAAACCTTACAAAAATAAAGTTCATTAAAAGAAAGTCTCCAATGTACAAAAGTCCATAAAATTCCATGGTTTTAGAGGGCCCTTAGTCCCATTTAAAAAAATGAATTATTTTTTTGATATAGAAAATATTTCAATTATATTTTCGATCTTCTTTTTTTTTTATTTTTTTTTCAAGTTTTTTTTTCCATTGATTTTTATGGTATCTTCATATAAAGTTTAATAAAGCATACCATATATGAAATAACAACAACTATTCCATACAAGTTTGAGTTTTCAATAGAAAAAATAGTATATTTTAGTGTTTAGGAGGGAAATGATACAAACAAATGAATTCACCATCACTAGTTGATTTATGGATTCTCATACCATAATACTATGTCACCAAAGTGATGAATAAAAACATAATGAACATTCAAAGGTATATGCGAATAAACAGTTTCAAATATAACAAGTAATCATGCAAACTCTATTACAAAGAGTAAGAGCCAATAGGCTTTGTAGACACAACTAACAAGTAAAACTAATTGAAACAGAGCAATGCCTTTCTATCCAGACGCCTCATGAGTCGAGGATAGTAGTATTAGATTCATCCTCACAAATAGAAGCATTTATCAATCATCATCTTGAAAACAAAACCAAAAGAAACAATTAGATAATCAATCATGAGATAATTTTGCAAGATTAAAAAAATTAGAAAATTAAATAATACCATTCAAATTTTCAGAAAATTCATGTAACTAGTTTTGAGTGCAAATGAACATTTGGATGTGATCAGGAAGAGTGAAACTTCTGTATTTGGAGAGAATACATCCACCAATATTAAAAGAAGACTATGATGTTATTGTGGTGATAGGAATACTTAGAACATTTGGTTCCATTAAGGAGAGTACATGATATTTTTTCTCATTAACCTTCCAGTAAAGAAGTACCTCAAAATCTTCATAGTGTTCTTATCAACTTCAATTGACTTTTCTTCAAGATATGCATCTAAGTCACTCTTCTTTAGATGTAGGTTGATTCTGAAAAGTTGTAAAATCCTATAATGTATAGAAAATCAATATCATTATTAGTAACCTAAAAACAAGAATTGTTGAAATTAAATAAAGTTAATGATTTAATATAAAAACCTCACACTTGTTATTTTACATTTCTTAGTCTTACTTCCCTCTCTAGATGACTTTGACAATGAGTTGGAATATTAGGATGATTGAGAGAGGACAACACTTTGATTATTGAAAATGCTCCCATATTCTTGATAAAGCACTATAAATATGTCTTCCACATTTTTAAGTTTAATGTTGTAGGTTAAAGCATCAAGAGTAGTGTAATAATACTTCAAAAAGGGAACCTTAAAGCTTGAGTCAAGAATAACTGCTAAGGCTAGTACTACATTATAATCTTTCCAATATTTGTCAATTTTATTTTCATATTTGTAGCCATCTTCTTTATAACATCATCAGCTTTATCTTGGTTTTCTTCTAAGATGCACTGTACTTTCCACACTTGCATTAAATACAAGTTTGTAGTTGGATATAAAGATCCTGAGATCAATTTTGTGATTTCATAAAATAGTTATAATAACTAACATATGCTTCCCCTTTCCCATTCCTCGTCAGATGGACAATATTTATAATTCCTATCTGCCACTTGAAAAAACTCAAATGCTTTTCTATATTTTAAGGCCTTTTCAAGCGTTAAATATGTGTTATTCTACCTTGTAGACACATCTAATCTTAAACCAATTGTAATGCTTATTCCCGCATCATTGACAAAAAAATTAAACTTAATCATCCTTCCACCAGAACCTTTAATATACTTGACACTTTTTCTAATTTTCTGGAGTGCTTCATTGGCCACTTTTAAACCCTCTTGAACAATTAAGTTGAGTATATGCGGCAAACATAGAATATGAAAATGCTCACCATCACATAGAAATTTGCTTTGTGAACACATATGTTTTTTAAAATGGTTTTGCATGTTATCATTGGAAGAGACATTATCCAAAGTAATAGAAAATAATTTCTTATTTATTTCCCAATGCTTTAAGCAATCAAACTAAGTGGTTTCCAATGCAATACCATTGTGTGTGAGTTTCATTCGGCAAAAGTTGAGAACACAACTAGTTAACTTCCAATTATCATCAACAAAATGAGTGGTTAAACAAATATAACCCTCACTACTAGATGATGTCCAAACATCTGAAGTAAGACAAATTCTATTTGAAATCCTACCATGATCTCCTTAAGCTTAGTCTTCACTTTGTTATATATTTTCTCAATATCCGACACAGTGATATTCCTAGAAACCATTTCAGCATAAGGATTCAAATAATTTACACATACTCAAATTTTCTCATACTGAACAAAGCTAAAAGAAAAATCATGTGCCATTATAGCTTTAGCAAGCAAATCAAGATGGGTATTTTGGTTGATTCTAATCATGTTAGGAGGTTCATCTTGATTTAAAAGGTTCAACATCATCCTCTTGCAAAGAGAAACATGACCAATTAGATGAGAAGTCCCATATTGTGCCCAGAATTAGGGTTTTTTCCAATACTAAATTCTTTACTATAAAAATTGCATGCAACTTTTTCAATCTCATCTTCATCTTTACCAATTTGTGTAAATAAATTCCAAACAGTAGATAGTTTTCTTACGTGTATCATCGGTATTTCCAAATACTACAAAAGGAACTTCATCTTCTACATTCACATTTATATTCATAGACTCCATACTATAATCTAAAAAGAAGTTCATATGCATTTAAACAAATAGCATACAATTAAACACTCTCATAGATGATCAATTGGAATAAATGCATCTAAACTCAAATCAAACACAAATCAGTCCCATAATATTACGTAAAACACAAGACCAACGTTGAAGAATTATCCCATAAAATAGAGAACAAGTTAATTTCATTTTATGTTTGTCTATAGAAGCAAATCAATTTTTTTTATTAATTGATAATTAGAGAAATGCACTACAATTACACAATTACAAGTCTCTTATAATGTATCACGTAAGAGTAGGACAATGACAAACAATTAATAACAATCAGTCACTCAACAATGTCACTAAATTAAATAAAATTTAATAATGTCACTTAAATTCTAATGTAACAAACTGGATCATAAATCAACAAGTTGCTACAGCAAGAAATATAAGTTTTCATATTAGTCCACAATTTTGAACCACCAAAACCATTGCTCAATTCAAATTTTGATTTTGATTTTGGTATTTAATACTTAACCTTGGATTTTATTTTATTTTTCTGCAATTTTTGATTCATTTCTTGTGGATTCTAGCTCACAAAGGGTTACAACTTTTATTTTTTAAGTTTTCATAGCTCTCAACATCCTATTTGTTCTTAATAACAAACATCAATTCATTAAACAATGTAGAATATATCAACAAACTAGAATAAATTTCCATATTTTGTAATCAAAATAGCATATAACATCCTATTTTAATGGTAAATCAATCTCCACATATTTGATATGAATTTGTATTATACATGTTGATTTCTTGAAATAAAGAAAACGACCATAAACCTTAAAAATATCTATAAAAGAACGTACAATCCTTACCTGAAAAGTACAAGAAACAATGTACTTCATTAAGGATAATACAAACTTCTCTGCACTTTTAATCTTAAGTTTTGTTTTACCTAGTGCTGAGAAATATTTATGAGAGTACAACTATGTGAACACCCTCTTGTGAGAGATTATTTTCACAAAACCTAAACCTATTCTTTTGTAATCTAGCCCAGTAGTGGTTGCATCCTTCAACAGCTTGACCATATTAAACTAGAAGGTCGAGAAGACTGGTACATAGTTAATTTGACTAGTAGGTATTCAATGGAAATGTAATTATGTGGTGAATCAGTGGATTAAATCCTTCAGGTTAAAGTGACTAGAGGTTGTTGTCGTGTTGGTGGAGAACTAGGACAAATTGGTTATGTTATTCTTGTTTTTTATCCGTTCTTTTTTCATTACTTTGATTTAGTCTTTTCATAAATAGTTTTTAAAATAAATCACAATTCAAACCTCAATTTCTTGTGTTTCTCGTTCTACTTAGAAACTTGTATAAGAAAAACTGAAAATTGATTGAAGTTGGTTAAGAAAATATTTTTAGCACTTCAATCAAATATGAAAAAAACCATCAAATAAAGACTCAATGAATCTTCATCAGTAGAACTATTAATATATCATATTTTCTTCAAATTGAGTCAAGTCTAAAATGTTGAATTCCATTGTTCAAAATATAATTTTATTCAATATTCAAAACAAAGATAAGATTTTAAATCTGGAAAATCTTATAACAACTTTTCAATCAAAATAGAATTTCCACTAAACTCCAAAACAAAATTAAGAATAAAAGTAATATGAAAAATTTAAAGAGTTAGAGTTAGAAAGATTAACAAATCGATTTATAAATGTTCTTCTACTTTGTCCTAGCTCATAGAGTATATCTTGTCAATTTAAATAAATGAGAGTTTTTTTTCTTTATTATTATTGTGAATGTTTTATAGACTATGTCGCGGCCTAAATTTCGAGTTTTTCTCGAATTCAATGGAGTCACCGTCAAAGTTTATTTTAAAATGGGAAAACATTGGAAAACCATTAAAAGAAAAAAAAAATCATCTTTAAAATCAAATTTTGACTTCGTGAGTCGATTATGCGTAAGGAAGGTATTAGCATCCTACGACATCCTTTAAAATAAGGTTATCTATAATTAAATAATTTAAAAATGAACTAATTTTAAAAAAAAAAAAATTGTATAAAGTGAAATTTATTTTTTCTTTTGAATATAATAGCAAAAGATTTATTATGAAAACACTGAAATTGAAGCATATCAAAAGAAAAATTAATTAAAATGGTTGCTTAAAATATGTGTGTTTGTATTCTTGTTTTTCATTAATTGAAATGGTGTTTAGAAATCATTTAAAAATTAAGTTTTTAAAATAATAAGAATTGTTTTCAAGATGGAAATCTTAAACAAAAAATTCTGAACAAGAGTTCGTGTTGCTTTAATTTTTAAATATTCAATTCATAGCATTTTATTTCTTATATATTTTGATTACATTTTCTATATGGATGTCAAACGCAATATCACCACTAAAAAATCAACTATTTACTTCGGAATTTTCTACATAATTGGTTACAAATCTATACGAACTTAAGACATTTTCATGCAACCTTTTCTAAAGCTATTTTCATATATTTCCTACGAATATTTTCTGATGTAATTCTGCAGGTAACTTCACATAAAATTTCATTACTCCACATGAAATTAATGTGTAGGTGAATGTGCATGAAAATTGTGTATAATTATTAAATCTGCACTTTTAAGATAAACATTTTTAGTTTATTTTGATATAAATCTAGTAGAGTTCAATTAAAAATAAAGGTTAAAGGTCAAATTTCATATCTTATCATAAACATTAGGTCTTTAATTGTAGTAGTTAAAAATTAAAACAGATATTAAAGATTAAATTTTAATAATCCCATACAAAGTTTCTATAATGTTCATAAACCATAGGAAAGTACTAATTAACATAGAGATCCAAAGAAAATCAAAAGTATAATTGTATAAACAAGTATAAAACATAACCAAATTGTAAATATATAAAATAAATAAATA
>JBBPBT010000183.1:8902246-8937406 GCA_037974875.1 Cicer bijugum
AAAAAAAAAAAAAAAACAACCAATAAATTCGAGAGATAGTTTGTTTTTATTTTTCCTAAATTATTACTTATATTTGTTTCCAAATTAATGTGTCAATTTTATTTATATTTTATTAGATAGAGTAATGCGCCAAAAAGATGGGTCCCAACCTTCCTCTTCCCTTTACTCGGTTGTTCTCCATTAATTGGAGTTGTAACATTCTTGAACCTTTATACCCTTATTTTTGGTATTTCAACACTCTCATTAGAAATAATACATTGAGGAAGCTTATAGTTACTATCTTATGCATTTTCATCAGTTGTTGGATAAGAAATTTCATCAAACAAATCAACCAATTTTTCTTCTCCAACCACATTATTCTCTTGACTACAAGGTAATGCTAAAATAGGTTCATGATCATTATTAATATGTTCACATTAAATATCAATTTTGTTCTCATAGTTAACTGCGATCCTTGCAATTTCTACTACGCCTTTGTCAGTCCTCACTAATCTCATGTCATCCAAATCTATAGTTCAAGTACCCTCCACGTTATTTCAGAGAGTCTATAGTAGCATTAACACTTTTTCACCATTTCTTGAATGTATTTAAGTGTATCATCATTCAACTCTTTACAAAGTTCCTTTTTCCCACCCACATACTCCAATACACCATCATCATTCCTCACAAAAATACCTCCATGGGAAATAATCATTGATATTTCAATATTCATTCTACACAAAGCAAAAACCTTTATCTATTAAAACATTCTAACCCTTACAACAAAAATAGAAACAATCAAACATAAAATAAAAAGCAAAGGAAATGTATTGCAACATAGAGAAATGATTTGCAATTGACCTTGATGATCGAATGAATAAGATGAACATTGTGGGTTGGGGACCACGATGGTGAATGGGTTTGTGATAATGCGAAAGGTCAAATTGATACGAAGAAAATGACATTGTTGAAAATAGGTGGCTATGTTCCAAAATCAAAAAGTATCAAGCACATCCCTAATATTTGCTTATGTGAAATTTTTTGATGGAGGGATAAATTTGATTAACATTGAAAAACGTTATTTTGAAATTTTTGCGAAGTGAGGGACTAAATTGTTACAAATAACAAAATGAACGATCAAATTGAATATTTATTCAATAAATATTATATATTTAAGTGTTTAAATAGAAAACACCAAGTTGTTTTAATGAATTCAAATGATGTTGTTTAATGATATTTTGATTTCAATAGATAGTAATCAATTTATTCTAAACCTTTTGATTTTAATTGTCGGATATCCACGGATAAGATTAATTTAAGTGTAAGCCTATCAATTTTCAACTCTAATATTTGATAGGATTAATTTCTATGGTGAACTATGTTTGGATGGCATTTTTAAATATTTTAAGGAAAACCGATTAATATGTGAGCAAGGTTATGTTTCACAGGATTGGTGATGATGATGAAATTGAGTGTAATATAAAATATTACGAACTATACATAATATATTATGAAATTTTTTAGGGTTGGAATTTGATAGGAATTCAAATTTTCAGAGGAGTGAGTTTACGTTATTATCTCGTTTGACAACCAAATGGACTTTTGTTTATTTCGAAAACTAAATGGAGTTATGGGGTGTATAAACTTAGACAGGATTATTATTAATGACATATCATTGTTCAATTTTATCTTTCATATAAGAGGAAATATAATAATAATAATAATAATAATAATAATAATAATGTTATAATAATTGCAGCTAATTTGAATAAAGAAATAAGTTATAAATTGTAGCATTGCCTGATAATTCGAATTTTAGCAGCTCATAACTTTTTAAGCGTGTAACAATATAAACAATTTCTTCAATTATATTTTGTATAATTTGAACTCATTAAATGATAATGATCCTGGGGAAGTGTCACGTGTACTTTTTTAAATGCATAACCATTTATTGGATAATAATGTAGATTTTAATTATATACATATAGTTAGATTTTGAGTTTCAAAAATTATTTAAAATTCATAATTTAAGTCGTCGAAGATATTACTGGGTTGAGTCGCGGACGTCGTTCTCTATAAGACGTTTCGCGGCACTGTTCAAATTGTATAAGGCAAACAGACTATCAACCACGAAGTTCCCAGGATAAAACAGCTTAGATTGACTGTATCAGAGTTCCATTGCATCGTAGATCACCGTTCTAGAATCACACCCTCAATATGGCGCTTAAAGCTACTCTTAATATGACGGTTAAAGTCACTCTCAATATGACGATTAAAGTCACGATTAAAGTCATTCACAATAGTTTGAAGAATATAAGAGGGAGAAAAGAGAAAGTTGAGAAAAGCTTCAAACTTTTGTGTACTTTTCACAATAGTTTGAAACTCATTATATAGTAATGGAAGCAAACACTCATTTGTTTTCTAATCAATGTGGGACTTTAGTATGCATAGATTTTTTCCAATGTGAGATTTCAAAATATTATTTCCAATGTGGGACTTGAATTTAAGAAAACATATTTTTTTTCCACTTAAATTTACAAAAATATTTTTTCCAATGTGGGACTTCAACAAATTATTAAATTTACACAATAACATACTTATGTTCCAACAATCCCCCACTTCAATTTAAAAAAATGTGTCTTTTAACTTGAACTTTTGCATTGTAAGTATGATTCAGATTCAACAAGAGTAACTCGTAGTTTTGAACTCTATCTCTGACATCAAATCCACACACAACCTTTTCATATGGTGTATTCTCAAAATCCCGTGCATTAATAGCCATGCACGTGTATCCCAGTATAGTGAACGTTCTAGGAATTCTGCCTCAAAATTCTATAGGAAGCGGCCTCACTTCCACATTCACATAGGTGAGTCTATCAAGTGTATTCTTGTAGCTAGGTACTCCTTCCACATAGAGTATAGATCTCATTAAGAGTTTCTATTACCTCATCCTATCATCGCTTTAGGAATCATGCTTCTCTTACTTATAATAGCATGTTCATCTCATATCACTCTACGACTTGTTATTACCCATTGAACCTAATTTTTGAGATCTCTAGTCTTTTAGGTCGGGTTACCATCATGAGTGACTCTATAGGCATTAGTCTAATCTTTTTGGATGTATTTATGACTTTCTCTGTAGCTAATCCTTTCGTCAAAGGATTTGCTAAATTCTCATAAGTGCATACATGATCCACTATAACACCCCATTTAGTAAATAACTTTCTAACAATGTTGTGCTTACGACGAATTTGTCGTCTCTTATCGTCGTAATAACGATTCTCAATCTTCGCAATAGTCGCGGTACTATCGCAGTGGATCAACACATTTGTCATAGGTTTTTCCCATATAGGGGTCTCAACTAGAAAGCATCCCAACCAACTTGCTTCTTCACTAGTAGTTGCTAGTGCTATCATTTTGGACTCCATAATGGACTGAGCCAATATCGTATGTTCTTCAATTTTCAAGATACAACACAACTCATTATATTAAAATATAATCATTGATTGCTTTGGAGTCATCTGATAAGACGTTCCAATCAGATACATTGAATGAATCCTTCAAGGACTATATGAAATCTTTGATAATGTAATCCGAGACTCATGGTCCTTTTCAGGTATCTCATGACTCTTTCCATTGTGTGCCAATGCTCCATACTAGGTCTACTACTAAACCTGCACAATAATCCCACGACGTAGGAAATGTCAGGTCTAGTATAATCAGTGGCATATCTGAGGCTGCCAATGATGCTCGCATATTTAGTGTTGTATAACACCTTCACTAGTGTGCTTGAAAGGTTTCACACTTATATCATATGGTGTACAAACAGGTTTACAATCAAAATATTTTTTTTCTTTAGTATTGTTTCAACATAGTGAGACTGATTCAAAGAAATTTCATTTTCTGACCTAGTAATCTTAATTTCAAGGATTACATTCGCTTCTCCGAGGTCTTTCATATCAAAGTTGTTACACAACAATAATTTCAAAATTTTATAGCATGAATGTTTGAATCAAATATGAGTATGTCGTCTACATAGAGACGTATGATAGTGCAAATGTCATTTTCAAATTTGTAGTAAATACATTTGTCACTTTCATTCACTTTAAACTCATTCGATTTAATCAAGTTATCAAACTTTGCATGCCATTTCTTAGGAGCTTGTTTAAGACCATATAGATATTTATCTATCTTATAGACCTTGTCTTCTTGTCCATGAATTACAAAACCTTTAGGTTGTTCCATATAAATTTCTTCTTCTAGGTCACCATTTAAAAAAGTTGGTTTAACATCCATCTGGTGTATCACCAGGTTATGAATAGCCGCAAGTGATATAAACACCCTAATGGATGTTAGTCTAGTGACTTGTGAGAAAGTGTCGGAGAAATCTATATTTTCTCTTTGTCTAAAATCTTTGGCTACAAGGCGTGCTTTGTACTTATCAATAGATCCATCGGGTTTTAGTTTCTTTTTCAAAATCCCTTTACAACCTATTGGTTTGCAACCAGGAGCCAAGTCTACAAAATGTCTTGTTAGACTCTAAAGAATCCATTTCTCCGTTTGTAGCTTCTTGCCATAGATCTGCATTCAATGATGACATAACTTCTTTAAGATTTACAGGATCCTCTTTTAAATTATTGACCATATATTTTGGTCCATAATCTTTAGCAACTCTGACTCTCTTACTTCTTCTAGTTTCTATTTCACCTTGTTTGCTGCTTTCAGTGCTTCTTGTGACAGGGACGTAACTTGGTTCGCTGCCCCCACTATTTCTCCATTTTACAGGGAATTTATTTTCATAGAAGTCGACATCATTTGACTCTATAATCACTTTTGTATTTAGGTCATAAAACCTACACGCTTTGTTTTGTACAGCATACCCAATGAATTATCATTCATAGGCTCTACTGGCAAATTTAATTCGCTCGAGATCGAGGATTCTAACATAAGTCATACCACCCCATGTTTGAAAATAAGACAAGTTCGATTATCTTTTCTTCACTATTTCAAAAAGAGAATTTTTGTTTTTAGATTTAAGAACTCTATTCAAAACATAACAAATAAGCAATATATTTTCTGCACACCAATTAAATGCAAAAATATAGTTAAGCACACTAGCACCAACTATTTCAATAAGAATTCTATTCCATTTTTTCTTTTCAATTTTACCATTCACTCCAAGTAATTATGGTGCAGTTGTTCCACATATAAATCCAGACAATTTATAAAACTTATTTAAACAAACTAGAATCATACCTGAAACCTTTTAATGTTTCTACTAAATTGATTTTCAATTTCAGTTACAAAGATTCTTAACATGTAAAACATTTCATTTTTATTTTTCATTTCTTGTTAACGTCTCATCAAGTTCACATATATCAAAGTGTAATAAATCTTAAGACTCAGATTCTCTAACTACAAATTTATGTGAACTCTTTATTATTTTAGCTTGACTACAAAAATCACATTTTTCAAAATCATTTAACAATAACTTTGGAATTAAACCTAAGTTACTTAATTTTGAAATCAAATGTGTTCACATCACATAGTATAACATGTCAAAAATTAAAATCACACAACATGTATGTAAAAAGAGACATTTTATTGATTTTAACATTCAAATATTAAGAGACATATTTAATTTCGATATTAAATTCAAATATGACATAAGTGACGTACCTTAATAGATGATCTCATGAGTTATCTTCTGAATTTTACGGGAGTGTGCCTCCACGGATTTATCATCAATCATCTGATACCCTGTATATCAACTCTCTACATACTCATTCAAAGCATATCAAATATCTCTACCAGTATTGCTGGAACTATAGTGGTTATATAGATAATCAGCAACTCCATTAAGAATATAATTCTTATCATTATTTTTCGATGGGTTAATTCTCCAGCTTTCTTATCCTTTTCAGTTTGCTTCAAATTGAAACAGTTTATTGAAACCAGGGGCAACAGAACCAAATCCAGTAATCTCTTCGGTTGACATGGCAGAACAAAACGTCTTAAAATTATTGGATTTTGAGTTTCAAAAAAATTCACAATTTATGTCACCGAATATATTACTGGGTTGAGTCGCGGACTAGGTCGCTCTCTTTAATCTTGTTCTCTTGACTACAAGGTAGTGGCAAAATAGGCTCAGGATCATTATTAATGTGATCACAATAAATATCAATCTTGTTCTCATGGTTCAGTGTCATCCTTGAAATTTCTACGACCTCTTTGTCGGTCCTCAATAATCTCATGTCATCCAAATCAAGCTCAGGTACCCTCCACGTTATTTTAGGAAGTCTATTGTAGCACATATACTTTTTCACCATTTCTTGAATGTAGTTCAATATATATTCGTCCAACTCTTGACAAAGTTCCTTTTTCCCACCAACATACTCCAATACACCTTCATCATTCCTCACAAAAGTACCTCCAAGGTGAATAATCACTGATGTTTCGATACCCATACTACACAAAAAAAAAACCTTTATCCATTAAAACATTTTAACCCTTACAACAAAAATAGAAACAATCAAACATAAAATAAAAAGTTAAGGAAACGTATTGCAACATAGAGAAATCATTTGCAACTGACCTTAATGATCGAACGAAGAGGATGAAAGTTGTGGGTTGGGGGCCACGATGGTGAATGGGTTTGTGAGAATGCGAAAGATCAAATTGATACGAAGAAAATGACATTGTTGAGAATAGGTGGCTATGTTCTAAAATCAAAAAGTATCAAACACAGCACCAACATTTGCTTATGTGAGAGCTAACGTGTCCACTCATCAGTTTGTAACACTTGGTTAAATTTTTTGATGGAGGGACTAATTTGATTTACATTGAAAAATGTTATTTTGGAATTTTTGCATCGTGAGGGGACTAAATTGATACAAATAACAAAATCAAAGACCAAATTGGATATTTATTCAATAAATATTTTATATTTAACTGTTTAAATAACACGAAGTTGTTTTAATGAATTCAAATGATGTTGTTTAATGATATTTTGATTTCAATTGCTAGTAATTTTGATTTCAATAGATAGTATTCAATTTATTCTAAACCTTTTGATTTTAATTGTCGGATATCCATGGATAAGATTAATTTCAGTGTAATCCTATCAAATTTCAAACTCTAATATTTGATAGGATTAATTTCTATGGTGAACTATTTTTGGATGGCATTTTTAAATATTTTCAGGAAAACAGATTAATATGTGAGCAAGGTTATGTTTCACAGGATTGGTGATGATGATGAAATTGTTGGAATTTGAGTTTCAAAAACCATTTAAAAATCACAATTTATGTCACCGAAGATATTATTGGGTTGAGTCGCAGACTAGGTCGCTCTCTTTAAGACGTTTCACGGCACTGCCCAAATTGTGCAAGGCAAACTATCAACCACGAAGTCCCCAGGATAAAACAGCCCAGATCACTGTATCGGAGTTCTACTGCACTGTAGAAAACCGTTCTAGAATTACACCCTCAATATGGCGCTTAAAGCCACTCTTAATATGACGGTTAAAGTCACTCTCAATATGACGATTAAAGTCATTCGCAATATGGTACTATGACTACTCATAACTACGGCACAACGACCGCTCTAAAAAACAAAAAGGACTACGGCACAACGACCGCTCTAAAAACCGAAGGGACTGCGGCATAACAGCCGCTCTAAAAACCGAAGGGACTGCGGCATAACAGCCGCTCTAAAAACCGAAGGGACTGCGGCATAACAGCCGCTCTAAAAACCGAAGGGACTGCGGCATAACAGCCGCTCTAAAAACCGAAGGGACTGCGGCATAACAACCGCTCAAAAAACCGAAAGGGACTACGGCATAATAACCGCTCTAAAAACCGAAAGGGACTACGACATAATAACCGCTCTAAAAACCGAAAGGGACTGCGGCATAATAACCGCTCTAAAAATTGAAAGGGACAGAAAGAAAGGGGAGAAGTGGCTCAAAATTTGGCGAGCAGAATATAAGAGAGAGAAAAGAGAAAGTTGGGAAAAGCATCCAACTTTGGTGTGCTTTTCACAATAGTTTGATGCTCTTTATATAGTGATGGAAGTAAACTCACATTTCTTTTCTAAGCAATGTGGGACTTTAGTATGTATAGATTTGAAACTACTCAAAATACTAGAGTTTTCCAATGTGGGATTTCAAAATTATTTCTTTCCAATGTGGGACTTCAACAATTTATTAAATTCACACTATAACATACTTTTTTCCAACAGAAATTGAGTGTAATATAAAATATTACGAACTGTACATAATATATTATGAAATTTTTTAGGGTTGGAATTTGATAGGAATTCAAATTTTCAGAGTGAGTTTACGTTATTTTCTTGTTTGACAACCAAATGGACTTTTGTTTATTTCGAAAACTAAAAGGAGTTATGGGTGTATAAACTTAGACAGGATTATTACTAATGACATACACATCATTGTTCAATTTGATCTTTCATATAAGAGGAAAGAAATACAATAATAATGATGTTATAATAATTGCAGGTAATTTGAATAGCGAAATAAGTTATAAATTATAACATTAATGTGATTGTAAAAACTGCCCGATTATTCGAATTTTAGCAGCTCATCACTTGTAACCGTGTAATTATATAAACATTTTCTTCTACAATTATATTTTGTATAATTTGAACTCATTAAATGATAATGATCATGGGGAAGTGTCACGTATACTTTTTTAATGTAGATTTTAATTATGTACATTTTATATTAGGACGATGTTTATAAATAAAAGGCTAAATATTAAAATCTCTTAATTTAATTTCAATTAACAATTTAGTCATTTTTTTTCTCTTTAGTTTTGGTCCTTTATAGTTTTAAATAAGTTCAGCGTTACCCTTTTAATTGATGTTTCAATAAGAAAAAATTAAAAACATTCTTCCTCCGTTTTCTCTCACATTTCTCTTTATGTTGTTTGGTTTATCTTCTCATCTCCTTTCTCCATATTCTCAAATCTCCAAATTCATGAACCTTAAATCCCCTAAAGGAATAACTCAACTTCACATACCCTTCTTCTCATCCCCCTTCTATTAGTTTATGACAATTGTATGTCATTTTTGTCTTTTGTACCACCTGAAACATGTTTACATTATTTTGAATAGAATGAAGCACGTTTGTGAAATGAATTATGTGCATGAATGAATCATGAACCACAAGCACGAATGAATTATGAGTTATGAATGGATCAAGAATGAATTCTACAAGAACAGCATGCGAGATGTGAGAGAAGGGAGATGAGAAGTTGAGTTCTTTCTTTGAGGATTTAGGGTTCATGAACTTGAGGATTCAGGAATTTAAATAAGGGAGATCAGAAGAGAAACAAACAACATATATAAAGAGAAATGTGAAAGAAAATCCAAATGAAAAGAAAACGGAGGAGAGATTTTTTAACTTTTTATTAACAGAACCTCACTTAAAGGGTAACGCTGAAATTATTTAAAAACATAAAGGACTAAAACGAAAAAGAAAAAAAAATAGTTGGATAGCTAAAATCTAACATATCACTTTATAATTTCCACATGACTCTTACACTTGAAAATAGTTGGAACTTGTAAGAAACAAGATTGTAAGGTTTGTGAGGCTAAAGAATACACAAAGTGTAATCAACCTCTATGAGAGGTTAATGTAAGACCCATAATTTTAAATTACACTTTATGTATTTTAGTGTATTTTGGGTATTGAACTCGGAGGCTTTTTAGTCAAGTTATTAATATTTTGTGAGCTTAGATGCCCAAAAATATATTTTGATACCCCGATTAAAATTATTCGTCGATAAATAAATTAAATTAACTGCTGTGGATCTTTTACGAAGAATTTAGTTCTAGAGAGTTTCGTTAAAAATATTTTGGGCTGCTAAAAATTGCATCTGTCAATTGAGTTGCGACGATAGTAGATATTTTTAACAAAAAGTGGTTTGGGAAGTTATGGGTGAAATGGTAATTTTAATAAATATCTAGATATTTTGAGATATTAGTTAATTATAATATATATATATATATATATATATATATCTAATTATATATATGTTTGTGTGGAGGGAAAAAGAAATAAAATAGAAAGGAAAGAAGGAAAAAGAAAGAAAGGAAAAACAAAGGAAAGAAAAGAGAGAAACTCCTTCTTCTTCCTCTGCCTCGCGTTAAACAACCTCCCTCCCTCCTTATTCCATTTTCGTCTTTCTTGCTTCCTTTAAGTTCGAGAATTGAAACCCAAGGCTAGTGGGTGAGAAAGATCAAGTCCCCAGCTTCTTCCTTCCTCCAGGATTCAAAAACGGAGTTAGGGATTTCAAAACCGTCAAACACATAAACCTCCCCGTTTCATCTAGATCTAAGCTTCGTTTCACGAAGAGATAGAAGGGAAAGTTGCTCACTACCGCGCCACGGTGCTAGGGAACCAACTTTGGAAGCGACGTTGCGAGCGGAGATTTTATCGGATTTACTCGCGGTACCTTAAACGCACGTTCAAGCTAACGTGAAGGTAAGGGCTCCTTCCAAACTTTTAGTTTGCATTTAGGGACTTATCTGTGGTTGTGTGAAAAAGAATTTCATTAGGGTTGAAGTGTTGATTTGGGGAAAATGAATCCAAAGCTTTATGGGTAAAATCTTAGAGTTAGGTTTTGGTTATATTGATGAATGTTTCGTGGAAAATGAATTTAAACTCATTTATGTATGATTTTGAGTAAATGAAATGTGATGTGTATGAGTGGTATGTTGTGTTGATTTGTGTTTGTCGTATTTGACGTGTTTTTAATTAATACTTATGAAATTTGAGATGAGTTTGTTTTGATTTTTGTGTAAAGAATGAATTGATGTGCTTGGTGTGAATCGTGGATTGAATTTGATAATATGTTTGAGTTTGTTTTGTGTGGAATTTGAAAACCATTAAGTTAAACGAGTATTAAGAATGTGGAATCTATTAATGTCTTATTTACTTAATGTGTGTTTGTGAAAATCGTTTAAGTTAAATGAGTATTAAGAATGGGGAATCTCTTAATGTCTTGTTTACTTAATGTTTGTTTTGAAAATCATTTAAGTTAAAAGAGTATTAAGAATGGGGAATCTCTTAATATTTCTGTTTACTTAATGTTTGTTTTGAAAATCATTTAAGTTAAATGAGTATTAACAATGGGGAATCTCTTAATGTCTTGTTTACTTAATGTTTGTTGTGAAAATCGTTTAAGTTAAATGAGTATTAAAAATGAGGAATCTTTTAATATCTGCATTTACTTAACGATTGTAGTGGATAGAGTCAGGGTATGCTCAGGCAATTCATAGTGATAGTGGTAACTGAGATGATGCCATGTGATTTGTTGGTTCATCTCATCCATGGGAAACGAGACGATTCCATGTGATTTGTTGGTTCATCTTGTCCATGGGCCACGAGATGATTCCATGTGATTTGTTGGTTCATCTTATCCTTGCGGGGATTGTAGCGTCAAGATGATTCCATGTGATTTGTTGGTTCATCTTGTCTGTGTTGGGATTGTCAAGTCAAGATTCATCTTGTCTATGTTGGGATTGTCGAGTCAAGGTGATTCCATGTGATTTGTTGGTTCATCTTGTCTGTGTTGGGATTGTCGAGTCAAGGTGATTCCATGTGATTGTTTGGTTCATCTTGTCTGTGTTGGGATTGTTGAGTCAGGATGATTCCATGTGATTTGTTGGTTCATCTTGTCTGTGTTGGGATTGCCGAGTCAAGATGATTCCATGTGATTTGTTGGTTCATCTTGTCTGTGTGGGTATTGAGTTGTAACTGTTAAGCAGTATGTTTTGAAATTGTGTGTAAGTGTGTTTGATTCAAGTTTATGATTGAGTGTTTGAACTTGAGATGTCATTGTGATTGTGTCGATTTTACTAAGAGTTATGTTTTGGAATTGTGTGATAGCATGTTTGATTGCAAAACTATTTCGAAGTTCATGATGTTGTAGTGATTGTGTCGAAATTGCTAAGTGTTAAGATTTGGAGTTGTGTATGAATGTAATTGAGTTAATTTATGTATTTTTGGGAGAATATGTAGGGAAATCGATTTCCCAATCGATTGGATGAGTAACAAGGACTTCGCTAATTTGACAAAATCGATTTGCCAATCGATTTTATAATATATTTTTCAAAACCATATAAGAAATCGATTTGACCATACAGGAACTCAGCAAAACTGACAAAATCGATTTGGAAATCGATTTGGCCATACAGGAACTCAGCAAAACTGATAAAATCGATTTGGAAATCAATTGGCTTTAATACAGTGGCTCAGTTATTCATTCAATCGATTTCCCAATCGATTGAATTAAGCCCAGAGTTCAAATTTCACTAAAAACTTTCAGGAAATCGATTTGGAAATCGATTGGCTAAGTAGAAATTCTTATTTTGAGTTAGATAATCGATTGCTCAATTGGTTCACCAATGGATTGGCCAGTTGTTTATTACTTGATTGATTTAAGACTTATTTTGATTTCATTTAGATTTGGCAAGTATTATATGAACTTTTAGCATATGGAAAACCCTTTTAAGGTGCATGCTAGGTTGAAAGGTTATTTTGTGCATTGAAAAACTTAAATGTTATGTTTAACTGTTAATTTCGGTTGGTGACCCTTTACAACGATTGTGGAAATCTGGGCTTTTCCCTAAGATGAGAGCCATGACAATCCTACCGGTTGGCACCCCATGGATGGGGATGTAGATGGGAATTCATGATTGGAGCTATGTTAGGAGGATCTTACGGGGCGCGTGGAGATCACTCAGGGTGTATAGCTATAGTTTTTTTTGGTAGAATGATCAGATTAGGATGACATAGAGCGAAAAGATGTCTTTCTTTTAGATTACGTTTATTTTGAACTGGAAAACTGTATCTTTACTAATATTGTCAGCATGACATCTTATTTGAATGGGTTCCATGTATCATTTGTTGTTGTGTAAATACTTTGGATTCATGTTTCAAAAGAACTATTCCGCTGCGTATCAATTATATTGACTTAAACATTTATCCAAAGGTATTTCCCTTATTTATTTACTCTGTTTTATTTAATTTCTTTTGAAAAAAAAGTAATACACCCTCACTTTGAAAGTCGGGGTGTTACAGTTAATCAGTTTGATCATTAGTAAAATCTCAAAAGTATGTGAGCACTGGACGTAGCCTTCATTAGGTGAACCAATATAAATGTTGTGCGTGTCACTGTGTATTTTATCTCACTTTTATTCAGCTTAAATTCAAAGGTTTAAACTCCTATCCTCGCTATTCGCATCCTCTCTTCAAAACACATAAGAAATTTTTTAACACCAAAATCCCTATTCACCCCCCCCCCCTTCTAGTGATATTTAGCAACAACAACCTAAAATATTAATTCATTAGAACTTTTGCACTTATTGGATGAACTACAATGACTTAGACCAAAAATGGACTAAAATAAACCTAATAAATACCAAAATTGCTTATAATATTAATCCATTAAGTTTTTTGCACTTATTGCAAAACTACAATGATTAAGCACCAAAATTAACTAAAATAAACCTAGTAAAGACCAAACTAACTTAAAATATTATTCCATTAGGACTTTTGAATTTCTTGGAAGAACTACAATAATTTAGAACCAAAATGGACTAGAATAAACAAAGTAAAGATGAAAATGACCTAAATATTAATCCATTAAGCCTTTTGCACTTATTGGACGAACTACAATGATTTAGAACTAAAATGAACTAGACTAAACATAGTAAGGACCAAAATGAGCTAAAAGATTAATACATTAAGACTTTTTCACTTATTGGACGAATTACAACGATATATAACCAAAATCGACTAGATTAAACTTAGTTAATATCAAAATGACCAAAACTCTTAATCCATTAAGACTTATGAACTTATTGGACGAACTACAATGATTAAGAACCAAAATGAACTAGATTAAATCAAGTTAATACCAAAGTCACCAAAAATCTTAATCCACTAATGCTTTTGCACTTATTGGAACACTATACAAATTTAGAACTAAAATGGACTTGAATAAACATAGTAAAGAATAAAATGACCTAAAATATTAATTCATTAAGACTTTTGCACTTATTAGACGAACTACAATGATTTATTACTAAATTGGACTAGATTAAACCTAGTAAAAACTAATATGACCTAAAATAAGATTTTATTAAAACTTTTGCATTTATTGGATTACCTACATTGATTGAGAACCAAAATGGATTATATTAAACCTAGTTAATACCTAAATGAACTAAAATCTTAATCAATTAATAGTTTTGTACTTATTGGATAAACTATACTGATTTAGAACCAAAATGGACTTGAATAAACCTAGTAAAGAGCAAAATGACCTAAAATATTATCCACTTATCAGACGAACTACGTTAATTTAAAACCCAAGTGGACTAGAAAAAAGGTAGTAAAGACAAAAATGACCTAAAATATAAATTCATCAAGACTTTGGCACTTATTGGATGAATTACAATGATTTAGAACTAAAATGGAGTAGAATAAACCTAGTAAAGACCAAAATGACTTAAAATATTAATCCATTAGGAGTTTTGCACTAATTGGATGAATTACATTTATTTAGAACAAAAATAGACTAGAATAAACCTAGTTAAAACAAAAATGACCTAAAATATTAATCAATTAAGACTTTTGCTTTTATAAGACGAACTACGATGATTTCGAACCAAAATTGACTAGATTAAACCTAGTAGATACCAAAATGACCTAAAATGTTAATCCATTTAGACTTTTGCATTAATTGGACAAACTATAATGATTTATAACCAAAATGGACTAGAATAAACATATTAAAGACCAAAATGACCTAAAAGATTAATACATTAAGGCTTTTTCATTTATTGGATGAGTTACAATGATTTAGGACCAAAATGGACTAAAATAAATCTGTTAATGAACAAAGTTACCTAAAATATGAATTTGTTAATACTTTTGCACTTATTGGATGAACTAGAACGATTTAGAACCAAAATGGATTAGATTAAACCTAGTTAATTCCAAAATCACCTAAAATCTTAATCCATTAATACTTTTGCACTTATTGGACAAGTTATACTGATTTAGAACCAAAATGGACTTGAATAAACCTTGTAAAGAACAAAATGACCTAAAATATTAATCCATTAAGACTTTTCCACTTATTGGATAAACTACAATTATTTACAACCAAAATGGACTAGAATAAACCTATTAATGAGAAAAACAAACTAAAATATTAATCCATTAAGACTTTTGCACTTATTGGACGAATTACATTGATTTAGAACCAAAATGGACAAGGTTAAACCTAGTAAAAACAATCTGATCTAAAATATGAATCCATTAAGACTTTTGTATTTATTGGATGTACTTTAATGACTCATAATCAACATGGAATAGATTAATCCTAGCTAATACCAAAATCTCCTAAAATCATAATCCATTAATACTTCTGCACTTATTGGATAAACTATACTAATTTAGAACCAAAATCGACTTGAATAAACCTAGTAAAGACCAAAATGACGTAAAATATTAATTCATTAACACTTTTGCACTTATTGGACGAACTAGATTGATTTATAACCAAAATGGACGCGGTTAAACGTAGTAAAAACCAATATGACTTAAAATATCAATCCATTAAGACTTTTACATTTATTGGATGAACTACAATGACTTAGAACCAACATGGACTAGGTTGAACCTAATTAATACCAAAATCACCTAAAATCCTATTCCATTAATACTTTTGCACTTATTGGACAAACTATACTGATTTAGAACCAAAATCGACTTGAATAAACCAAATAAAGAACAAAATGACTTAAAATATTAATCCATTAAGACTTTTATACTTATTGGACGAACTAAATTTATTTAGGACCAAAATGGAGTACGTTAAACCTTTTAAAAACCAATATGACGTAAAATATGAATGTATTAAGACTTTTTAACTTATAGGATGAATTAACATGATTTAGAACCAAAATGAACTAGATTAAACCTAGTTAATACCAAAATGACCAAAAAAGCTTAATCCATTAAGACTTTTGGACTTATTGGTTGAACTACAATGATCAACAACCAAAATAGGCTAGAATAAACCTAGTAAAGACCAAAATGACCTAAAATATTAATCCATTAGGACTTTTGCACTATTTGGACGAACTACATTAATTTAGAACAAACATGGACTAGAATAAACTTAGTTAAAACAATAATGACTTAAAATATTGATCCATTAAAACTTTTGCTCTTATTAAATTCCAAAATGACCTACAATGTTAATGCATTAAGACTTTGACACTTATTGGATGAACTACAATAATTTATTACCAAAATGGACTAGGATAAACCTAGGAAGACCAACATGACATGAAATATTAATTCATTAACACTTTTGCCTTTATTGGCAGAACTACAATGATTTAGAACCAAAATGAACAATGTTAAACCTAGTAAAAACTAATATTACCCAAAATATGAATCCATTAAGACTTTTTCATTTATTGGATGAACTTCAATAATTTTGAACCAAATTAGACTAGATTAAATCTAGTTAATACCAAAATAACCTAAATTCTTAATCCATTAATATTTCACACTTATTGGACAAACTATATTGGTTTAGAACCAAAATGGACTTGAATAAACCTAGTAAAGAACAAAATGACCTAAAATACTCATATACTTATTACACGGACTACATTGATTTAGAATCAAAATGGATTAGAATAAATTTAGTAACGACAAATATGACCTAAAATATTAATCCATTAAGACTTTTGTAGATATTCGACGTACTACAATGATTTAGAACCCAAATAGAGTAGAATAAACAAAGTAAAGACCCAAATGTCTTAAATATTAATCCATTAGGACTTTTGCATTAATTGGACGAATTACATTTATTTAGAACAAAAATAGACTAGAATAAACTTAGTTAAAACAAAAATGACCTAAAATATTAAATAGTTAAGACTTTTGAACTTATTAAACGAACTACAACGATTTGTAACCAAAATGGACTAGGTTAAACCTTGTAAATACCAAAATGACTAAAATATTCATTCATTAACAATTTTGCACATATTGGACGAACTACATTGATTTAGAACCAAAATGGACAAGGTTAAACCTAGTAAAAACGAATATGACAAAAAAAATATGAATCCATTAAGACTTTTCAATTTATGGGATGAACTACAATGATTTAGAAACAACATTGACTAGATTAAACCTAGTTAATACCAAAATGACCTAAAATTTTAATCCATTAATATTTTTTCACTTATTGGACAAACTATACAAATTTAGAACCAAAACTAACTTGAATAAACCTCGTATAGAACAAAATGAACTAAAAGATTAATCCATCAAGACATTTGCACTTATTGGACGATCTGCGTTAGTTTGAACCGAAATGGACTAGAATAAACGTAGAAAAGCCGAAAATGACCAAAAATATTTATTCATTAAAAGTTTTGCACTTATTGGACGAACTACAATGATTTTGAACTAAAATGGACTAGACTAAACATAACAAAGACCAAATTGATCTAAAAGATTAATACATTAATACTTTTTCACTTATTGGATGAATTACAATGATTTATCATCAAAATGGACTAAACCTAATTAATACCGAATGACAAAAAGTCTTCAGCAATATAAGACTTTTGCACTAATTAAACGAACTACAATGATCAAGAACCAAAATGGACCAATAAACCTAGTAAAGACTAAAATGACCTAAAATATTAATCTATTTGGACTTTTTCACTAATTGGACGAACTACATTTATTTAAAACTAAAATTGACTAGAACAAACTTAGTTCCTACATAAATGACTGAAAATATTAATCCATTAAGACTTTTGCACTTATAAGACGAACTACAATGATTTAAAACCAAATTGGACTAGATTAAACCTAGTAAATACCAAAATGACCTAAAATGTTAATCCTGTAAGACTTTTGTAGTTATTAGACGAACTACAATGATTTATAACAAAAATGGAATAGGATAAATCTAGTAAACACCAAAATGACGTAAATTATTAATTCATTAAAAGTTTTGCACTTATTGGACGAACAATATTGATTTACAACCAAAATGGACTGGGTTAACCCTAGAAAAAAACAATACGACCTAAAGTATAAATCCATTAAGACTTTGGCATTTATTGGTTGAACTACAATGATTTAGAACCAAAATGGACTAGATTAAACTGAGTTATTACCAAAATCACCTAAAATCTTAATCCATAAATACTTTTGCACTTATTTGACAAACTATAGTGCTTTAGAAACAAAATGGACTTGAATAAACCTAGTTAAGAACAAAATGATGGAAAATATTAATCCATTAAGACTTTTGCACTTATTGGACGAACTACAATGATTTTGAACCAAAATAGACTAGATTAAACCAAATTAATACTAAAATGACATAAAAGATTAATACATTAAGACTTTTTCATTTATTGGACGAATTACAATAATTTATAACAAAAATGAACAAGATTAAACCTAGTTAATACCAAAATGACAAAAAATGATAATATATTAAGATTTTTGCACTTATTTAATGAACTAAAATGATTAAGAACCAAAATGTACTAGAATAAACCTAGTAAAGACCAAAATGGCCTAATATATTAATCCACTAGGACTTTTGCACTAATTGGACAAACTAAATTTTTTTAGAACCAAAATGGGTTATAATCAACCTAGTAAAAACAAAAATGAGGTAAAATATTAATCCATTAAGACTTTTGCACTTATAAGACGAACTACAATGATGTTGAGACAAAATCTCAATTTAATGTTTTGATGAAAATAAACAAAATGTTAATTTAGAATTCTAATTATGTTTCTAAGTGTTTTGATATTTAACATGTGCATTTGAGTGTGTTAAAACAAGATAGGTATCAAACATCACAAATCAGATCTCATTAAAATCAAAGAAAACAGTTCTGGAAAACAAAGATTGATCTTGAAGCAATTTTGGAAAATAAATATCGATCTTGACTTATTGTTGAGAAACGAAGAACGATCTTCATTTATGGCAGAAACAAGAATAATAAGTTTCCTTGTAAAAGATTGGATCCTAGAAACATTATTCATCTCATATCTTCATATAGAATTATCAAGGATCAATCTAAATCATATTTGTTCCAGAACTCAAAGAATCAAAGACATGCTTCATTTAAAGCATAATACAAGATCATTCTTCAAATGAGTCTATTCATTGTTTTTTATCCTTTGTATTCCCCAACCTTTTTGTGTTGACAAAGGGGGAGAATTTATTTAGATTTTATGTTTAGATTTTATGTTGGTTCAAAAATCTGAAGCATATTCTGAGGGGGAGCTTTTAAAGCTCTCTATGATTAAAATTAGAATCAAAATTAAAATCTAAATTAACATGTTTATCATCATCAAAAAGGGAGAGATTGTTGAGACAAAATCTTAATTTAATGTTTTTTTGAAAACAAACAAAAAGTTAATTAAGAATTCTAATTAAGATTCTAAGTGTTTTAGTATTTAACTTGTGCATTTAAGTGTGTTAAAATAAGATCGGTATCAAACATCACAAATCAAATCTCATTAAAATCAAAGAAAACAGTTCTGGAAAACGAAGATTGATCCTGAAGCAGTTTTGGAAAACAAAGATTGATCTTGAAACAGTTCTGGAAAATGAAGATCGATCTTGACTTATTGCTGAGAAACGAAGAACGATCTTCGTTTATGGTAGAAACAAGAGTAATCAGTTTCCTTGTAAAAGATTGGATCCTAGAAACATTATTCATCTCATATCCTCAAATAGAATCATCAAGGATCAATCTAAATCATATTTGTTCCAGAATTTGAAGAATCAAAGACATGTTTCATTAAAAGCATAATACAAGATCATTCTTCAAATGAGGCAACTACAAGTTGTAAAGTACACTACCGATTGTACATTTCTAAACCTGCACACGCGACTAAAAAGCATGCACTCAACTCAGAAAACTGACACAATCACAAAGTACAAGTTAATTCATCACAAACAAATTCAAAGAACAATCTTGGATCTCCAGAACGTTCTTGGATGCAGTTGTGATCACTCTTGCTTTTTGGCAGCCTTTATCCAACAACTATTTCATGACAGTTGACCTTATCTCAACGACCATATGATCTATCCCAAGCATTCCTGAAGTCTATAAATGTAGGTTCAAGATGAAGAACAATACATAACAAAAAGGTCCAAGAAAAGCATCAATCATTTCAATCATACTCAAGTGTCTCAATATCATTCTTAAAGCTTGATGTTTTTAATCTTTGTGTTGTGTTAGAATCAATCATAACTGTGTTCTATTTGCATAATCTATTTCTCAAACAAGAGTTGAGTAAATACCCAAATTCTAAACATTCTCAAATCCACCACTTTATAACTCAAGGTTATTTTTTTAACATAATCTTGAGTGATTTGTAAAAATCCCTTTCATGTTTTGAAAGGTAAATTGCTAAATCTTGTCTGAAATTGTAAGGCAAACCTGTGAAAAATCCTTTCTAGGTAGAGAGGTAGAAAATGTGTAAAGATAAAGATTGATCCATGAAAACCAAGAACGATCTTAATTTGAACACTTTGTGAAAAATCTTACGATTGTGAGGACTGGACGTAACCTGGATTTGGTGAACCAGGATATATCCTTGTGTGATCTCTCTATCTCTATTTATTTTATGCTTTACAATCAGATTTTATATTGATAAAATTGATATTGTTGTTTTTTGATTAACCAAGATCAATCTTCGTTACAACCAAGATCAATCTTGAGTTAAACTTTTAGTTTTAAACAAGAATTTTCTAAAAAGGGGCAATTATAATTCAAACCCCCTTCCTTATAATTGACATCGCTATTTCAAATGATTTAAAACCAAAATGGACTAGATTAAACCTAATAAATACCAAAATGACCTAAAATATTAATCCATTAAGATTTTTGCACTTATTGGACGAACTAAAATGATTTATAACAAAAATGCACTAGGATAAACCTAGTAAAGACCAAAATGACCTAATGATTAATAGACTAAGGCTTTTTCACTTATTGGACGAATTACAATGATTTATAACCAAAATGTAATATATTAAACCTAGTTAATACCAACAAGACTAAGAATATTGATTCATTAAGACTATTGCACTTATTGGGCGAACTACATTGTATAAAAACCAAAATGGACTAGAATCAACATAGTAAAGAACAAAATGACCTAAAATATTAATACATTAGGACTTTTGCACAAATGGTATGAACTACATTTATTTAGAACAAATATTTACTAGAACAAACCTAGTTAAAACAAAAAAGACCTAAAATATTAATCCAGTAAGACTGTTGCACTTATAAGATTAACTACAACGATTTGGAACCAAAATACACTGGATTAAACCTAGTTAATACCAAAATGACCTAAAATGTTAATCCATTAAGACTTTTGCACATCTTGGACTAACTACAATTATTTATAATTAAAATGGACTAGGATAAACCTAGTAAAGACAAAAATGACGTAATATATTAATTCATTAACAATTTTGCACTTAGTCGACGAACTACATTGATTTATAACTCAAATGGACTAGGTTAAACCAAGTAAAAGCCAATATGACCTAAAAGATGAATCTATTTAGACTTTTGCAATTATTGGATGAACTACAATGATTTAGAACCAAAATTGACTAGATTAAACCTAGTTAATACCAAAATGACCTTAAATCTTAATCCATAAATAGTTTTGTACTTATACGACAAATTATACTTATTTAGAACCAAAATGGACTTGTATAAACCAAGTAAAGAACAAAATGACCTAAAATATTAATCAATTAATACTTTTGCACTTATTGAACAAACTGCAATGATTTTGAACCAAAATAGACTAGAATAAACATAGTAAAGACGAAAATGACCTATAATTTTATCCATTAAGACCTTTGCATTTATTGGACGAACTACAATGATTTAGAACTAAAATGGACGAGACTAAATATAGTAAAGACAAAAATGGCCGAAAAGATTAATACATTAAGACTTTTTCACTTATTGGACGAATTACAATGATCTATAACCAAAACGGACTACATTAAACCTAGTTAATACCCAAATGACAAAAAATATTAATCCATTCAGACTTTTGCACTAATTGAACAAACTAAAATGATTAAGAACTAAAATGGACTAAATTAAATCTAGTAAATACCAAAATGACCTAAATTGTTAATCCATTAAGAGTTTTTCACTTATTGTACGAACTACAATGGTTAAGAACCAAAATGGAATATAATCAACCTAGTAAAGACCAAAATGACCAAAATTATTAATCCATTAGGACTTTTGCACTAATTGAACGAACTACATTTATTCAGAACAAAAATGGAGTAGAATAAACCTAGTTAAAACAAAAATGACCTAAAATATAAATCTCGAAACCTTTTGCTCTTTTAAGATCACTACAATGATTAAGTACCAAAATCGACTAGATTAAACCTAGTAAATACCAAAATGACCTAAAATGTTAATCCATTAAAACTTTTGTAGTTATTAGACAAACTACAATGATTTATAACCAAAATGGACTAGGATAAATATAGTAAAGACCAAAATGACGTAAAATATTAATTTATTAACACTTTTGCACTTAGTAAACGAACTACTTTGATTTGGAAACAAAATGGACCAGACTTTTTCATTAAGACTTAGTAACCTAGTAAAAACCAATATGACCTAAAATTTGAATCCATTAAGACTTTTTCATTTATTAGATGAACTACAATGATTTAGAACCAAAATCGACTAGATTAAACCTAGTTACTACCAAAATGACATAAAATCTTAATACATTAATATTTTTGCACTTATTGGACAAACTATATTGATTTAGAACCAAAATGGATTTGAATAAACAAAGTAAAAAAAAATTACCTAAAATATTAATCCATTAAGACTTTTGCACTTGTTGAATAGACTACAATGATTTTGAACATAAATTGACTAGAATAAACATAATAAATATGAAAATGGCCTAAAATATTAATCAATTAAGTCTTTTGCACTTATTGGACGAACTACAATGATTTAGAACTAAAATGGACCAGACTAAACATAGTAAAAACCAAAATGACCTAAAAGATTAATACATTAAGACTTTTTCACTTATTGGACGAATTACAATGATTTATAATGAAAATGGACTAAATTAAACCTAGTTAATACCAAAATGACCAAGAATCTTAATCCGTTAAGACTTTTGCACTTATTGGACGAACTACAATGATTAAGATCCAAAATTGACTAGAATAAACCTAGTAAAGACTAAAATGACCTAAAATATTAATCCATTAGCACTTTTGTACTAATTGGATGAACTACATTTATTTAGAACAAAAATGGACTAGAATAAACACAGTTAAAACAAAAATGACCTAAAATATTAATTCATTAAGACTTTTGCACTTAAAAGACAAACTACAATGATTTAGAACCAAAATGGACTAGATTAAACCTAGTAAATACCAAAATTACCTGAAATGTTAATCCATTAAGACTTTTGCTATTATTGGGTGAACTAGAATGATTTACAATGAAAATGTACTAGGACAAACATAGTAAAGACCAAAATGACTTAAAATATTAATTCTTTAACACTTTTGCACTTATTGGACAAACTACAATGATTTAGATCCAATCATTTCCCTATAATATTTTTTTGATATGGGATTTCCTTCATCATCTTTATGTTACATTGAGGATGAGTGCATAGGGTACCCATAATTTTGGCTTAATTCATGTTGTATTTCCTTAGAGGATCTTCAGTGTATTTTCATTTGTAGTCCCAAAGATTATGTCGTTAACTTATATTTGAACAATTAATAAATCTTATTTAAGAGCTTTCTTGAAGAGTGTAGTGTCAATTTGTCCTATTGGGAACCCATTTTCTTTTATGAAAGAAATTAGTCTCTCATACCTAGCTCGAGGAGCTTGTTTAATCCATAAAGAGCTTTCGAGAGTTTGAACACGTGGTTAGGCTTCTTCTTGCTTACAAAGCCAGGAGGTAAGTGGACATATACTTCCTCATTTAAGAAACCATTCAAAAAGGCACTTCTAACATACATTTGGAATAATTTGATACCTTTATGAGTGGCATAAGCAAGAAGTATTCTAATAGCCTCAAGCCTAGCAACGAGTGCAAACGCTTCATCATAGTCAATTCCCTCTTGTTGACTATATTCTTGTGCAACTAGTCTTGCTTTATTTCTAATGATTTCTCCATCCTCATTTAATTTTTTTTCTTCTGAAAATCCATCTTGTTCCAATGATAGTTTTGTCTTGAGTATAAGGCATATGATCTCATACTTTGTTTCTTTCAAATTGCGACAATTCGTCCATCATAGCGTCCACCCATGATTTGTCAACTATTGCTTGATCAATCATTTTGGGTTCAACTTGAGATACCATAGCCATGATTTTTAGGTTTCCTTTTAATGATTATCTGGTCCAGACTTCATCTGTCGTATTTCCAATGAAGTGGTTTGAAGGATGATGAGTTGCCATTTTCCATCCTCTTGGAGGTTGCTGAGAGTTGGATCAGATTTTTCCTCTTCATTTAAGCCTTGACCGTTAGAGGATAAATGTTCATCTTTTTCATATTTATTTATATTTTCTAAACGCAAGTCATCAAACTCATCAAAAATAAAATGCATGGATTCCTCCATATTTTGAGTCTTAAGTTTATATATTCTATAGCCTTTTGAAGATGTGGGGTATCCTAAAAAAATACTTTTATCAGATTTTGGATCAAACTTTCTCAAATCTTCTTTAGTGTTTAAGATGTAATAGTAGCATCCAAATATATGAAAGTATGAGATTTTTGGTTTTCTGCCTTTCCACAACTCGTATGGAGTTTTGTTCAAAAAATTTCTAATTGATACTTGGTTTGAAACATATTTTTGGTCACTCTCAGATAAAGATTTTTTTCTCTTGGATTAGTCAAAAATATTTTCAATGTTTGCTTCACTCAAAATTGTGCTAGCCATTTCTAGTAGGGTTCTATTTTTCCTTTCAACAACTCCATTTTGTTGAGGAGTTCTTGGACAAGAAAAATTATGTGATATCCCATTTTCATCAAAAAGTTTTTTGAATGATTCATAATTTTCCTCTATGATCATTTCTCACAGATATAATTCTTGTTCATTTTGAAATTTTTTACAAAAATTGTGAAATGCCTCAAAAGCTTCATCTTTATGTTTCAAAAAAGAACCCAAGTAAATCGTGAGAAATCATCAAAAATTACAAATCCATATCTTTTTTCACTAAGACTAGGAGTTTTGATATACCAAAGAGATCAATATGAAGAAGTTCAATAGGTTGATTTGTTGAGACAATATTTTTTGAAATGAAAACTACTTTTAACTTGTTTTAATTTGGCACAATCTTCACATATCTTGTCTTTTCCAAAATTAATTTTTGGAAAACCTTTAAAAAATCTAATTTTGATAATTTAGAAATGGTGTTTAAACTTGTATGACCAACTCGTTTGTACCAAATCCATTTATCGTTTTCAATAGAAATAAAACAAGATTCAATAGGCAATTCATCCAAATATAATTCATACAAATTTTTTTTTTCTAATCCAAGAGAAAAAAAAAAATTTATCTGAGAGTGAGTGTTTAACCTCACACTAGTTGGTTTAAAAACTACTTCAAAACCATTATCACAGAGTTGGCTAATACTCAACAAGTAGTGTTTTAAATCATCCACGTATTGAACGTCTTCAATTTTAGTAAAATTATTTTTTCCAATAATAATTGTTCCTTTGGTTTGTGATTTATCATGGTTTCCGAAAGTGGCTGATCCTCCATCCTTTTTTACCAAAGTGATAAAGTATTGTTTATCCCCTATCATGTGTCTTGAGCATCCACTGTCCAAGAACCAATGCTTTCTTTTGTTGATCAGAGGATGTTCATGTGTTAGAGTTTAAAAGTGACTTAGGTACCCATATAGTGTTGGGTCCTTGTTGGTTAGTTTTTTCTCTTGTAAGGTTTTTAGTTTTTATTTTTTGTGGTGTCCATGCTTACCACAAAATGAACATATTTTCTTAATATTGTCAACTTTTTTCTTGGCATGATAGTTTTCGATAATGTGTCTAGGTTTTTTTTTCTCCAAAAAGTACATTTTGGTATATCCCCTTGTTTTTTAGGTAGAAAGAATTTTTCATATAATTTTTGTTTTTGAGAGCTTTTAAAGCCAATACCCGCTTTGTCAAAAATTATAGATTGAAATCCCATAATCTTTTAAAAAGTCTTAGTGGATTTAACAAAATTGGTAATGTTTGTTTTAAGTTCTTCAACTTTTATTTTTAAATTCCTATTTTCAATTTCTTAGCTTGAAGTTCCTCGTTTAGTTTCTTTATCTTATAAAGTTAATTTTTAAGTGAACCACATTTATGAGATAGAGTGTTTGATTCATTTAGTAAATTATCAAATTCTATTTCTAGTTTTTCACATGAAGGATAGAGTTTTGTTATGTTTACCTCTTAAGTGTCTGAATTTTCCATGAGACAGTGGTTTGCTTCTTCTTCCTTTTCTTGTTCAGAGGATGACCTGTCACTGTCATCCCATGTAGCCATCATAGATTTATTTTTGTAGGAAAATCTTCTTGGGTTTCTTTTGCTTATAAGACACTCAATTTTGTAGTGTCGTATCTTGTTGCATCCAAAGCACGTTATATGACTTTTATCATATTTTTCCTTTTGATGAGGTCTTTTATCTTGTCCTCTACGATTCATTATCCTCTAAATTCTTTTAGATATCAGGGCGAGTTTGTCCTCTTCCTCGGATAGAGGATATTCAGAGTTTTCTCCTTTTGTGACTTCTTCAACTCATTTAGAGGATGGACTTTTTGTTTGATTTGTTTTAAGAGAGCCAGTTTTTTTTCCCTTTTTTCTTGGTTTATTTGAAAGCAACAATGGTTCATTTGCCCTTAGTGTGCCAACCAAATCTTTTAATTTCATGGTAGCCAAGTTTCTTGCTTCTGTGATGGCAGTCACCATTGGTCTTCACCCTCTTGATAGACTCCTTAGAATTTTTCTTATTCTCTCTTGGACAAAATATTCTTTTCCAAGAGACCGCAAGCTATTTAGTATGACAGTAAGCCTTGAGAACATTTCATCAATTGTTTCTGCCTCCTTCATTTCAATCAATTCAAATTCTTTTACTCCAATGTCAATCATTGCTTCTTTTATGTGACTTGATCCTTCATGGTGGAACTTCAAGGTGTCTCATAGTTCCTTAGCGCTTTTGCATTCTTCAATTCTATCATATTCCTCCCTCCTCAAAGCACACATTAGAAATCAATGAGCTTTAGAGTTTAAGAGTACCTTGGCATTTTCATCAGTAATCCATTGTGCCTGAGATTTTTCATCTGAGGTTGAGTCAGCATTGTTTGTTCTAATGACGTGATTTCCATTTTCAACTATAGACCACATGTTGTTGTTTTGTGATGAGAAGCAACCTCGTTTTTACATTTCAATGATAGTAATATGTGTCATCGAAGTAAGGAGGTCTGATAGAGGATCCTCCTTTAGGTACATACTTAGCTTTTGACATTTTTTTCTTTTTCCTAATTTTTTTTCTCTTGCACAGTTAGATGTAATTTTATAGAGAACCTTGCTATAATGTCAATTGAAGTAGCTAAAATATCAATTGAAGCAGGGTTGAATAGATATATTGTAACTTTAAAATTTTCTTATTAGTTGTTTAAAACTGTATCCTCTACGCGAGCATGAAATGCAAAATTTATGGGGATGAACATTTGTAACAGAAATAATAAAACATATAAAAAAAGACACACACAAATTTATAATGGTTCACCCAAAATGGGTTACGTCCACTTCTTCACTAACTTATGAGTTTCACTATTGTTCAAAATAACTTGTCCTCTAATGGAACTCTTTTTCTCCGTGTTTGTTCTTCGGCCTCACCAGCTTACATTATCTTTCTTCTTGATATACACCTATTACCTAGTTTATATGAATTTGGAATATACAGATTTAGTGAATAGTGATAAGAGTATGATTCTTTCTCTATACAAAACTTTCTAAGAGGATACTTTTAAAGATATAGTTAAAGACTATAGAAAGTGTAAAAAAATGATGAGATTGCTCTTCTTAGCTTTGAGTGTATCTCTTTTGTATGAGTAGTTGTTGTGTTGAATGATGAAGAGTTCTCTTCCTTTTATAGAGGTGATGAAGCTTCATTCACGAGGAAAAATACCAAGTGACCGTTGGAGACTTGTTAATTTGATTTACAAAAGGGCCACTCAACTGTCCTTGTAATACATAAGCTTAGACGGATGAGTTTGTGGTTCATCCTCGGATAAGAGGATTGAGCTTTCCATAAATTAGGACATGACTTGTTCTTTTGACTTTTTCCTTTTCGTAGAACGGTAGAGTCTTGTTTTTCTTGTCAAGAACAACATTTTTTTGTACTATGGTGCTTTTGGATATTTCCTATGCATGAGGATGAATGGAACCAGAAGTTCATCCTTTCATTGTTTATCCTCTAGCGTGGATCATCTTCTCATGATTTGTTTATCCTTTTGCTTTAGTATTGTTTGTCTTGAGATACATATTCACTTTCTTTGAATTTGTCGTAGATTCATCTTTTCTGTAGTATTGTAAATCCTTTATATTAGAGGTTATAGTTTCATCTTCTACTTGTTTATCCTCTAGTTTAGAGGACATGTTAAATTGTGTCAAATATACTTCATTTAATCAAGGTGATAAAGAACTTGTTTTCTAATTTGAATACACTCAAGAGCACAAGTTAGATAATAAGTATCATCATAATCTTTGAAATAATTTTATTATCATTGAAACATTTGAGAAATATTTTGTCTCAACAGCAAGTAAACATAGGATGCAATGCTATCAAATCACCAACTAACACCGACACATGGATCCAACTACTACGTGTTAGTGCAAATTGAGAAGTCACCTCTTGCCTAGTTTACTAGAGAGTTTAGTTGATAAGGTGTCAGTATAGGACTGAAACGTTCAAATGGTATCAATCTTACCTTTCACGTAAGACGTTCTTAACGCCTTAATTATATCACGACACTAATCCCTGACATATGCCCTTTATTAGAAACATAATTGTTAAACGACATTCAATCTATACTATGATTTGAGTTCATTTACAACATATCTAAAATTTTGTCATCACATGACACTCGACCCATATAATGACTCGAGTTCATTTACAATGAATCAATTTATCAACAACTACTATTAAAACACATTTTGCTTATATTGCGACTGATATGTGATAACCATTTAATTTAACATCAACATCATCAATAAACATATATACGTCGTACTTCATCAACAACACAACCTTCTCGTTATTGTTAGATATTATTATAATATGTTAACTTATTAGTCATATATTATTATTCGTTAATAATTACCTTTATACATCATTTGCACAAATTATCATTAATTACTACATAATTAAATAACCTTTTTAAAAATTAATTAACTTTTATTGATTATCTAATAATTTTAACACTCTTAATTTAAGTAATTAATATTACTTGAACTCTCACCTCATAGTTTATTATAACTATAATTCAATTAATTATTTTACTAAACTACCATCACACATCATCATGCATATCTAATACATCCATTAACTACAACTAATTAAGCTTAATAATTAATCATCTAATAATTACTAAGACTTTTTAAACTTCATATCACCTAAATATATATTTCTTATATTCTTAAAATTAATATATGAACTCAAAAATAGTTTAAAATTGGACAAAATTATATTTTTAATCTTTTATTTTATTTAGTTGTAATACTTAAATCCTTTATTTTTTTTATCCCATATAAATTCTTTTCCTTTTAAACGATACACAATTTAATCTTCTTTTTTTAACTTTTATTATAAGATTGATGTGACAAACCACGACAGCTTATCATAATCTCCATAGAGCTGCCACCAACCCCAGTGGCTTGCAAAACCCATCTCTCATAATCTTATCAGAACCACCCTGCTAACACTATAAACGCCGACAACATCAACAATAGAAGGAACAATACCTAATTGAAGGGACCATTTATCTCGAATTTGTGTGTTTCTTGCTTTCTGTTGCAAGAAAAAATCTGGGATTTCTTAGGGGTTTTTGAATTTTCGTTTCAGGATTTGTAGTTTTGATGATAAAGAAGTAGATCATTGGAAGTCGGTATTGTTGGAAGTGAAATTGATAGATGGAATCTTTGATTTTTCATGATGTAGATGAAAGATGAAGACTAAGCTGAGGAGGAACAAGACGAAGAACATTAATACATTACTTAAATTTTAATAATAATATATTAAAAAATAAAATAAAATAATTTACAAAATCCATGTAATTTGCCATATCCCTTTTTTTAATAAAAAGAAATGATTTATTTATAGACATTCTAAAAGCTAGGGGTGGACAAAGGGTCGAGTTGGGCGGGTTCGGGTCCAAAAACACCAACCGCCACAATCTATGGGTGCTATTTAAACACCAACTTCCACCTATGTCAAAGTTCGGTTTAGTCGATTTTTGGGTACTCGGTTTAAGTTGGTTACCGATTCAGTTCATTCGAGTTAATTATGTCATCATTAATTTTTTGACTCAATTGAGTTTTTTTTACCTGCCATGTTTTTATTATATATTTTTATTTTAAAGACTTATTAACTTTTTTATATTTTTTTTTAATGCACATTGTTCTTCAAGCAATACTGAAGTCAAAAAATTACAGGATTTTGACTTGTTTAGAGTTCCACAATCATAAGCAAAAATAAATATAATTCATTACAATATCAAATAAACATTTTAGTTAAAATAAACATAAAAAAATAACACTATAAACACACTATGAACATTGGTGTTCAATAAATCTTTAATAGCTGTATTCAACATGAAGACTAAGACTATTACACCTGCACATGGAAAAAAATCACAATAAATATTATAATCATATATAAAATCTTAAAAGTAACAATCAAAAGCATAATATATAGATTTTAGTTTAATCAAATAAAAAACAAACATGTGATTATTTTTAGGTTCATTTAATATATATATATATATATATAATGAAATAAAAAATATATGAAATTCTAACCTTGTTCTTTTTATCTGAGATCTTCTAACTTTGAGCTTCCAGCAAAGAAAGTATAGCTTGATCCATGGCTTCACAAGATGAAAACACATGTTAGTCAAATCACATATTAAGAAATAGAAATGTCGAACATAAATTATAAAAACAAAAAAACCCTAACAAAAATCATAACCTTTTAAAAAATACTTTTTATTAGTGACTTTGAATTTTCTTCCATGTCTATCATTCTCAACCTCTCCATTTGCGATTGTGAGATGAGATAGAGAGAGAAATAAAACAACAAAAGGTTAATCGAGATAAGATATGAGAATGGATGATGAGATCAAAATATTGGAAGCCTAAGATTTGAGAGGAAGAAGAAAGAATGAAGCCTAAAGTTCGAGAGGAAGAAGAAAGGATGAAGATGGTGTTCTCACTGAGAGGGTGAGATGGTAACTCTGGATTTGGCAGCTAGGGTTTGTTAGGGTTGATTGTATCAATGCTATTTATAGTGAAAACAAATATTTTGGGTCAATCTCCTTCCATTTGTAATGGATTTGGGCCAAATGTCAGTCTCCTTACATTTTTAGTTTGAGTGGGTTCGGTTACCGAAGGTCCAAAATATTTCACCCGCACCAGTCTGCCCATATTCGTATGAATCTGTTGACTTTTCCGTCAAACCCGTTGACCCAATTTCATCCGCCCATTTGCACGCGGGCCATGCAGATCGAGCGATTTTGGGCTGATTTGGATTTTTTGTCCATACCTACTAAAAGCTATATGGGAAAAGAAAAACACGAAGATCTAAGTGTTACAATAAAATAAGATAATTGAAAAACATGAAGATCTAAGTGTTACTATATGGGAAAAGAAAAACATGAAGATCTTAGTGTTACTATAATTTTTTCTTTAAAGTTGAGCAAAAACATACAATAATCATCACACATGCTATCTAACAACAATACTAGAACATCAAATCAAATGTATATGAATCACACAAAAATTGCATGCATTACACATATAATTTAAGTCATTAACAACGAACAATACATCAATTTATCAATCAAGACATATAATTATACTCATATATATATATATATATATATATATCATGTAATCGCACATTTATAATTTAACACTATTATTCACATGTATCATATATGGAAGAATTGTGATCCCCGTATAGCGTAAGCCCATACTTGATTAATGGATTTTGATAACTACAAATCGATGAATCCTACATTAATCATGGGTCTTCAAGTCCCTAAAGATCCGCCATGATCAAGGAAGAAAGACAATGATCACTTCAAATTTGGGCCTTAAACAATGAATTAAGAACAAGAACAATGGTGAGTGCAAGGTTTTTGAGAAAGAATTTAAAAACATAATATAAATCATGTTTTCATGACTTATCGAATGAATTATGAATAATGAGTACGACACTAGATTATAGTTCTTATTTATACAGTCATTCAACAACAAGCAACTTCGATATTAGATAACGGATGAGAAAGTTATGAATATTTTAGTATTTCTCTCAAATTTCACCAATTTTAACTATTGTAAGACCCATAATTTATTTATAACAAGAATTAGGACTTGCTGTCGAATTGTGTCTTATGTTGTTTATTATTTTGTCTGTTTATCATTTTCATTGTTAGTTGTTTGTAAAAAATTTGTAAGTGTTTGACTTAAAAATTAATCCATGAAATTTTTTCCGGATGTTTTCTTGATGATAACAAATAATGCATGTAGGTATTTTGAAATTAAAGATGAGAAAAATGCATTTGAAGTCTCAAATGATGCATGTAGGTCGTCGTTTTGATTTGCTTACGAAAATGTTTTTTAGATTTATAAATATTGAATTACGATCAAATCAAAAGTAATTGAAAGATAAGATGAATGATTATACCGTTAATACGATGTTCTTATCCTAATTTACTCCTTAAAGATGGCTAAATATACAAATTAAATTAAATATTTAATCTGATTACAAAGTTTTAAATGAATTAATAATAATACAAAATTTGGGGTTGTAACATACTCTTCTTTATAATAGAGATGTCTTAGTATTAGGATGACCAAAGTCACCCAAAACTTCATTTAAGAGAATACAAGGGATACTTCAATTCAAAAAGTCTTCAGATTAGTTTGTTAACCTTATAAGTTTGTTTAGGTTTGTTGTCACGACTCTAGAAAAGGTTTGAGGGTTTACTTCTTTATAGTAATATAATTGCATTTTTTTTATCAGAGTACCTTTTATATTCCCTTAATATATTTATTTGAAAAATTCAGTTATTTAATTAAATACACTAAAATTTGATATTTCTTTTATTTATATCAACATAGATATACATACAATTTTTTTTCATAGATCCATAAAAACTTATAGGTATAGATATATTTTAATACTTCATTCAATCTACAACAATTAATTTATTTGAAAAAAATATGTGTCCCTTAACTAATGTCCCGGACTATTTACATTATTTTTAATGTAATATTTTTTATTATGAATCTATGATATTGATAATACACTAATATTTTACATAAATAATCTAACAAAAATTAATATTTTTTACTTTTATTTATACAGATTCTAATTTTTTTTAATTAATATATAAATAAAATGATCAAATAACTCGTTATCATCAGACAAAGAAATATAAATCACATCAAATCTAACATGTGATTTTTTTTATGGTCAATCCTCCTCTTTTACGCATTTTCCATAGTTAGGATAAAAGAAAAATCAATAGGTGTCATGTCACATTTTAATTGAAATAGGGTACCACACATATTCAAAGAACTATTTATTTCACTTTTATACAGAGGGACCAGCTGTCCCCATATGTGTCGTCACTAATTGGTTGAAATATATGAGCATAAAAAAGATAGTAAAATAAGGCTGCTCAATATACCACAAGAATCATGTTCTTCACATCTTTTCTCCTATTTCTTTACCCAAACAAGACATTCACAAAATCGCACACTAGGGTTAGGGTTAGTCACTAGCAATTGCACACTCACTTGTATATATATATATATAGCTAGAACCATCACTATATTCATAAAATCACCATCCAACTAATTTAGGAGAAAGAATTGATTGGAACCTATAAAAGTGCTTCTATATATATAGGGTTTTTGAGAGTATGAAGAAGAGACAGGTTGTGGTGAAAAGAGATGTGGCTAACAACACTTCATCTTCAGTGATAAGAAATATTAGATATGGAGAGTGTCAAAAGAATCATGCAGCAAATATTGGAGGATATGCTGTGGATGGTTGCAGAGAATTTATGGCTAATACAGGGGAAGGAACAATTGGATCTCTTACATGTGCTGCTTGTGGTTGCCATAGGAACTTTCATAGAAAAGAAGTACATACTGAAGTTGTTTGTGAGTACTCTCCGCCTAATTCAAGTCGCTGATATTATTTATTTATTTATCTATTTTAAGGAAAGTCTTCTGATAGGTCGGAAACTTTCACATTTATATTTTCTTTGAATTTAATTTTGCACAAGAAAGATTTGAAATTACAAAAAAATCTTGAGAGAGTTTGTGTATCTAATTAACTGATTGAATTTTAATTTCTATTTTTTATTCTATGAGCCAGCTTGGGATTAGTTACCAATAGAAGGATATTTATTCCTGTAAAAAACTTTCAAACTTCAAGATTTGTGCTTTCTTTACTTCTTTTCCTTTCCATTCTTTTAATTTCTTGTTAGAGTAATCGATTTCTTTTTCTGGTAACCTCTTTATTTTATTTCTTTTAATTATATACTTTGAGTGGGGAATAAAAACCTTGCTTTATTGGTAATTGTATTGCACTTAATTAATTAACTAGTGAGGTTTCCAATTTTGCTCCGGTAATAGAAATATTGATGATCAGTGGGTTTGTTAGCATATTGTTAGTTACAACTCCATTTTCAGTTTTTTTTTTTTTTACAAGAAAAAAATTTATTTACATAAGTATATCA
>JBBPBT010000183.1:8944312-8965285 GCA_037974875.1 Cicer bijugum
ATTTTTTTTTTATGGTTTCTTTTAGATTCTTATACATAAAAGTTGTTGGATGCATATTTAAATTGAATGAATGGAATGAAAACAGTTATAGTTAATATCTCGTCTTTCTTACAGCTGGAGCTATGAAGAGTACTAGTTGTCAGGAAATTTGTTAATAATTTTTTTTTTAATTATTTTGAATGCTATGAATCCAACAATCATGGTGCTTTCTGTTTCAATCTAAATTTATTTGATTCCAAATTTATCTGGTTTCGTTTACATCATTTCAAATTTTAACAAGTTTTTAAAAAGTAATTTTATGAATTTTTTTTAAGTAAAAAATTAGTAATATAATTAATTTTAGATGAAGTAACACGTGATGATCGTGTAATTGTTGTTGACTAGACAATATTTAATATTTAAAATTAAAGTTCATTTTATTACATAATTTAATTATTTAATTAAAAAATTAAAACTAATTAATTAACTAAGAGTTAAGACATTTGTTTGACCTTCTAACTCCAAACCAAAAAGAAGGCTCTCAATGAAGTCTCAATTAGGATCAATGCTTAGAGAAAAGTCAAACCTGCGAAGAATTTATTAAAGATGTATCTGATACTAATTAAAGCGCCTCTAATAAACTAATTATACAAATATCATCTCATGATTTTGTATGTAATAATTCTAATAAATTATTAGACTGTATAGTCAACTCTTCAAGTTAAAACTTTGGCTAAGTCAATGCTCTAATTTAAAGGCACGTTTGTTAAGTCAAATAACTGAGACCAGAACTTTAAAAAGTAAACATTTAAACATCTTCTACTCATCAAAGTTAGACTTATCCTCTGACTAAGGAAACACATGACATCCTCTAGAAGTATCATCCTCTTATATTATATGCCTTCTAAAATCAAGATATGCAAAATTGCTTAATGTGTGTTGTGAAAATCGTTTAAGTTAAATGAGTATTAAGAATGGGGAATCTCTTAATGTCTTGTTTACTTAATGTTTGTTTGTGAAAATCGTTTAAGTTAAATGAGTATTAAGAATGGGGAACCTCTTAATGTCTTGTTTACTTAATGTTTGTTTGTGAAAATCGTTTAAGTTAAATGAGTAATAAGAATGGGGAATCTCTTAATGTCTTGTTTACTTAATGTGTGTTTGTGAAAATCGTTTAAGTTAAATGAGTATTAAGAATGAGGAATCTCTTAATGTCTTGTTTACTTAATGTGTGTTTGTGAAAATCGTCTAAGTTAACGGGTATTAAGAATGGGAAATCTCTTAATGTCTTGTTTACTTAATGTGTGTTTGTGAAAATCGTTTAAGTTAAACGAGTATTAAGAATGGGGAATCTCTTAATGTCTTGTTTACTTAATGTGTGTTTGTCTGTGAGAGAATGCACAGGTGTTTGAACGTGAGAGACTACACCCTGGTAAATTGTGTTTGTCCGTGAGAGACTGCATAGGTGTTTGTCCGTGAGAGACTAGACCTGGTAAATTGTGTTTGTCCGTGAGAGACTGCACAGGTGTTTGTCCGTGAGAGACTACACCTTGGTAAATTGTGTTTGTCCGTGAGACACTGCACAGGTGTTTGTCCGTGAGAGACTACACCCTGGTGATTGTGTTATAAGTGCTAAGTGTTATGTTTTGGAATTGTGTGATAGCATGTTTGATTTCAAAACTATTTCGAAGCTCATGAGGTTGTAGTGATTGTGTTATAATTGCTAAGTGTTATGTTTTGGAATTGTGTGATAGCATGTTTGATTGCAAAACTATTTCGAAGCTCATGATGTTGTAGTGATTGTGTTATAAGTGCTAAGTGTTATGTGTTGGAATTGTGTGTGAATGTGATTGAGTTAGTTTATGTAATTTTAGAAAAACATGCAGGGAAATTGATTCCCAAATCAATTCTATTAAAAACTATTCCTCGAAATCGATTTGGCAATCGATTGGATTTATCACAGGAGCTCAACCAATTTGACAAAATCGATTTGGAAATCGATTGGCTTTAATACAGGGGCTCAGTTATTCATTCAATCGATTTCCCAATCGATTGAATTAAGCCCAGAGCTCAGTTTTCACTAAAACCCTTCATCCAAATCGATTTCCCAATCGATTGGCTTAGTGGAAATTCTTATTTTGAGTTAGATGATCGATTGCTCAATTGGTTTATCAACGGATTGGCCCGTTGTTTATTACTTGATTGATTTGAGACTTATTTTGATTTCATTTTCATTTGGTAAGCATTATATGAACTTTTAGCATATGGAAAACCCTTTTTAGGTGCATGCTAAGTTGAAAGGTTATTCGTGCATTTAAAAACTTAAATGTTATGTGTTAACTGTTAATTTCAGTTGGTGACCCTTTACAACTATTGTGGAAATCTGGGCTTTGCCCTCAGATGAGAGCCAGGACAATCCTACCGGTTTGTATCCTACGGATGGGAATGTAGACGGGAATGCTTGACTGGAGCTACGTTAGGAGGATCTTATGGGGCGCGTGGAGATCACTCAGGGTGTATAGTTTTTGGTAGAATGATCAGATTAGGATGACATAGAGGGAACATATGTCTATATTTTGGATTGCGTTTATTTTAAATTGGAAAATTGTATCTTTACTAATATTGTCAGCATGACAGTTTATTTTCGATGGGTTCCATGTACCACTTTTTGAGGTGTAAATACTTTGGATTTATATTTCGAAAAACTTTTCCACTGCTTATAAATTGTAATGACTTAAATATTTATCCAAAGGTATTTCCTTATTTATTTCTCTGTTTTATTTTAATTTCTTTTGAAAAAAAATAATAATACACCCTCGCTTTGAAAATCGAGGTGTTACACTCTAAAATTTATTTATTTTTTTTTAATTTGTTACGGTACTAGTTTGGTTTATTAGATATGTTTTTTCTTGTTTATCATATCCTTTGACTTTTTTTGTTTCTTTAGGAAATAATGTTATTTCGTTTTTAGTTGTGTGTTTCTCCTAGTTTTTATGTGTATCTATGAAGTTGTATCGTGTTCATGTGGTTGCTTTATTAGTGATTATATGAATCTTCTATCTTGCTCCATGTTTTCTGGTCCTTGATCTTATCGCTTGTTTTCTTTATAGTAATTGTTCTTTGATTTCTTTTGTTAAAATCAAAGTTTTGATTTCTTCTTTTCCCTTGCCTATTGTTCTTTGATTTCTTTTGTTAAAATATTTTTTTTTAAGCTTGATGCCTTTTAGAAAAAACGGGTTCAATCTATCATCCTTTGTAGAATCTCCATCTTCCTAAATGGTCCTCTTCTTATATTGTGCTCTTATGTCAGAATCCCCGATCCTGAGCGAATTAATCTTGCTAGTAGATCTTATGAATGAGAATTCATTGGGTATGTGGTAAAGAACAATGCGTATAACTTTTATGACCTAAATGCAAAAGTGATCATAGAGTCAAATGATGTTGACTTCTATGAAAATAATTTCCCTTCGAAATGGAGAAATAGTCGGGAAAGAAACTAAGAAGCGCTCTTAAGATGTAAGCAAGAAGCATTTTCATCTTTGGATACAGATTTATTGCAAGAAGCAATAAACGATAAAATAGATTGTCTAGAGTCTAATAGGATCTAACATTTAGTACACTTGCATATTGGTTGCAAACCAATAGGTTCTAAATGGATCTTGAAAAAGAAAATAAAACTCGATGGAACTATTGATAAATACAAGGCACACCTTGTAGCCAAAGGTTTTAGACAAAGAGAAAGTATAGATTTCTTCGACACTTTTCCATCGATAACTACAATAACATCCGTTACGATACTGATATCAATTGCAGCTATTCAAAACCTAGTGATACACGAAGTGGATATTAAAACTACTTTTTTAAAAAAGGTGATTCGAAAGAAGAAATCTATATGGAACAACTTGAAGGTTTTGTGATTCATGGACAAGAAAACAAGGTTTGTAAGTTAGATAAATCTTTGTATGGTCTTAAACAAGCTTCTAAGAAGTTGCATGAAAAGCTTGATAATTTGATTATATCGAATGACTCTAAAAGTGAATGAAAGTGACAAATATATTTACTACAAATCTGAAAATTGTATTTGCACTATCATATGTCTCTATGTAGACGATTTACTCATATTTGATTAAACCCTAAACCCTAATATGATGATTCTAGTGAAAATTTTAGTTCACATAAACTTGTCTTTCTTTTACATAAGCCTTTAAACTCTCAATTTGAAGTATTATCTGAAATACAACAATTTCGAAGAAAAAATATAAAATTTATGATGCAATTTCAATTATCTTTCTAAGGATTAAGTAAAATGTGATAGGAGGGTTAGAGGAACAATAAATTTATAAATATATATATATATATATTTAGTGAAATTTATATTTTAAATGATGAGTTTTGAAATATAAAAAGGTTGCAAAATAATTTAGTTAACTTAATTTTTAAAAAATTTAAAACATCCATGTTGTAAAAATTTTGAAATCATTGTTGTGTTACAACTTGATATGAAAGACCTCAGAGAAGTGAATGTAATCCTTGAAATCAAGATTACTAGGTCGGAAAATGGAATTTCTTTGGATCAGTCTCACTATGTTCAAACAATCCTAAAGAAATATAAATACTTTGACTGTAAACTTGCTTGCGCACCACATGATCTAAGTGTGAAACTTTTTAAGAACACTGGTGAAGGTGTTAGACAAACGGAATATGCAAGCATCACTGGCAACCTCATATATGCCACTGACTATACTAAACCTGATATTGCCTACGTCGTGGGACTGTTGTGCAGGTTTACTAGTACACCTAGTATGGAAATTGAAGAATAGACGATATTGGCTCAATCCACTATAGAGTCTGAAATGATAGCACTAGCTACTACTAGTGAACAAGCGAGCTGGTTGAGATGATTGCTAGTTGAGATCCCTGAATGGGAAAACCCTATGACAGATGTGTTGATCTATTGCAATAGTATCGCGGCTATTGTGAAGATTGAGAATCATTATTACAATGATAAGATACGACAAATTCGTCGTAAGCACAACGCTGTTAGAGAATTACTTTCTAAAAGAGTTGTTATAGTGGATCATGTGTGCACTGATGAGAATTTAGCAAATTCTTTGACAAATGAGTTAGCTAGAGAGAAAGTCATACATACATCCAAAAGGATGTGACTAATGCCTATAGAGTCACTCATGATGGTAACCCGACCCAAGAATTAGGTTCAATGGGTAATAATAAGTCATGAAGTGATATGAGATAAAATGGTATTATAAATCAAAGAAGCATGATTCCTAAAGCGATGATAGGTTGAGGTAATAGAAACTCTTAATGAGATATATACTCTAGGTGGAGGGAGTACCTAGCTATAGGAGTACTGTTGATAGACTAACCTATGTGAATGTGGAAGTTGGGTCGCTTCCTATGGAATTTCAAGGCAGAACTCCTAGAGAGTTAACTATATTAGAATACACGTGCAGGGCCATTAATGCACGGGATTTTGGGAATACACCATATGAAAAGATGTCAGAGATAGAGTTCAAGACTTCGAGTCACTCTTGTTGAATTTGAATCTTACTTACTATGCAAAGGTTCAAGTCAAAAGAAACATTTGTTTATGCACTATCTTATATAAGCATATTTCAGAAACATTTTTTTAAAATTCAAGTGGGGGATTGTAGGAACATAGAGTATGTTATTGTGTGAATTTAAAAATTTATTCAAGTCCCCCATTGGAATGAATTTTTTTTTTTGTAAATTCAAGTGGAAAGAAATATGTTTTAAAAATTCAAGTTCCACGTTGGAAAGAAATATATTTTGTAAATTCAAGTAGAAAGAAACATATCTTTTAAAATTCAAGTCCCACATGGTAAATATATTTTTTCTTGGAAGTCACACATTGAAAAACTCTTATATTTTGAAAAGTTTTCGATTATGCAAATATTAAAGTCTTACATTGGTTAGAAAACATATGTAAGTTTGCTTCCTTCACTATATAATATGTTTCAAACTATTGTGAAATGTACACCAAAGTTGGATGCATTTCTTAACTTTCTCTTTTCTCCTTTTTATATTTTGCTCGCCTAATTTTCGAGCCACATCTCCCCTTTATTTATGTCCCTTCGATTTTTGAGTGGTTGTTATGTCGTAGTTCCTTCGGTTTTTAGAGTGGTTGTTATATCGTAGTCCATTCGGTTTTTAGAGCGGTTGTTATATCGTAGTTCCTTTGTTTTTAGAGAGATTATTATGTCATAATTATGACTGGTCGTAGTATCATATTGCGAATGACTTTAATGGTCATATTGAGAATGGCTTTAACCACCATATTGAGGATGTAATTCTAAAACGATTTTCTACGGTGCAGTGGAATTCCAATACAGTGAATATGAGTTGTTTTATACTAGGACTTTGTGGTTGATAATATGTCTTGCATAACTTAGGCAGTGCCACAAAACTTCTTAAAGAGAACAACTTAGTCCGCGACTCAATCCAACAATATCTTCGATGGTATAAATTATAATTTTTAAAACTCAAAAATAACAAAAACGATACTTGCACTTATGCCCACTTAAAAATTTCCTTTCACATCTTCATAGTAAATTCACAATAAAAGAAAAGACGGGGCACACTTACTCATATCTAAAGCATAAAACACACGAAGAACTATCATTTGAGTGTAATTATTTGGATTTACTTTCATATACTACCTTGGGTATTCCCTTTGCATTAACTATCTTCGAAAACAATTACACTTCAATAATTGATGAGCCATTATCACGACATTTACGAAATTCATGGGTTTGACAAAAAATTGGAGAAGCATCTTTAATTAGCCCATGGAATTGGCAATGAAATATTATCATATATGAGTTATCAAGTACTCATGGCAGAAATCAATTTGTGTGCACTTATGGAATTTCTTGGCTACTGAATTTCACTGGGGAATTTTATTAGTAATATTTTATTGGTATTATAAAATTAACTAAATTTATAGCAAAATATATATCCATAGAGAGAAGAGAGAATAAGAGAATAAGAGAGCAAGACAATAATCTTCAAGTTGTATCATTTATAATAATAATACATGAGTTTTATACATCTTGTAACTTACAAAAGTATTAATGGTTTTTCATAATAATCAATTAACAATTCACTAAATTTAAAAGTTCCACTGACTTTAAGGATTCAGACTAACTCATGGAACTTGCAAAGGGACATTCATCAAATATTTATAACAATTGGAAAATGATTGTAAGACTAAGTATTTGTTATTTAGTTGCTTTTAAAAAAAAATTAAAGTATAATACTTAGTTTATTAGAAATGTTTTTAGCTTTGATTTAACATTTAGTATTTCAAATATAAGAATAATATTATGAGTTGCTTTAGTTTATTAGGTCCATTGATTAGTTAGAGCAAGACTCTATAAATTGTACGTTGTTATATGGAATGAGGTAAAATTTAATTGTGTAATAATTGAGACTTTATTTTCTTTTCTTTGGGTTCTTTTGAGCCATCTTTAAATCTATAGGTTTGTGAGTTTGTTGAGGCTCTTCTTCGACTTATCAACGAAATACATATAGTCATATTTTCTTTCTCAGCATTTGAATAAATTTTGAATGATTCTGTTGCGTGTAATTGTTGTGTGTTTGTTATATCTTAGTTTCAGTACTCATGTAAGGAAGATGTCATTTTTATAGAGTCTTTAAGGTATGAGCTTTGTACTTCATAGCAGAAAGACAACATGTCTTTATGGATTTCAACTTTGAACACTTGAAGATGTATTTATCTGTTGAGCTAAGTCACAATCACATAAATTACTCCTCTTAACTTGTATAAAAACAAAGGAAACAAAGGGTACATGATCAAAGAATAGGATAATTCAAGCATTGTTTTATAGACAATTATAGCATGTAGATTATGGATGATTATTAGAGGATGCGCACAACTTTGTCTTCTGAAAAGGATTGATTTCCATAAGATAATTAACTCTCATTAGAGGGTTGACTTCTTCAAGTCGTTGACTTTATCAAATGCATTAACTTTTTTAGAACATTGACAAAATGTTGACTTTTTTTAGAGGCATTGACTTTCATTATAGAGGACGAATCGGATGCTTGATGTAGTCGTCAAAGGCAGACAAACAGAGGCTTGTTGCATTCATCATAGGAAACTGAGTTAGACGCTTGCTTACATCTCTAGAGGCAACTGAGTTAGACGCTTGCTTCTCCCAAAGGCAACTAAGTCAGACACTTGCTTGCTTCTCTAGAGACAACTAAGGTGGAAAATTTTCTTACACTAGCAGAGCCAACAATAGCAGACCATTGCTTGCATCATCAGAGCCAACTGTAGCAAACCATTTCTTCAACCAATAGAGGCAACCAAAGTATAACCTTATCAAAGACATGTATCACCAGACTTAGAAATGTAGAGCATAGAAGTAGAGTCTTGGGGTTCTTTTGTATAGGCTGATCGTCAAAGGATATAGCATAACATCCTACATAATACACACTTAATTAAAATATCAGTACATAAAATTATTCTCATAAAATACCTTTTATTATCATCAAAACAAGATAATAAACTATTCTTCAAATCATCTTAGTTATAACAATCTTTCCTTTTTTGATGATGACAGAACATCTAAGCATATTTAAATGTATGACTACAGAATAATATTTTGACTATTTTCATAAGACGTTTCCCTCTTTTTTAAAGTCTTAAATCACAGTATTCGAGGGTTTGTTTTAAAACCTTTTAAAAATATTCTCAAAATCTATTATCCCCTTTTTATTATCAAACAAATAAAGTGAATAATTGACAATCAGACTATTAGAAAAACAAACTTACACAAACTGCAGAGTATATCAATTTACAAGATCAGAGCATATATATTTAACTTCCAAATTTTATTTTATCAGAAGCAAAACATATACTTATAAAAAAATCATTCAATTATTGAAACAATGTTCAAATTTTCCTTAATAATGTTGAACATGTCCTCAACAAGGGGCTTTGTAAAAATATTTGTCCATTGATGATTAGTTATGAAAAATTTTATATCTAAGATTTCCCTTTTAGAAAAAATCTCTTATAAAGTGATGTTTGATTTTTATATGTTTTGCTTTGGAATGTAAAATCGGATCTTTTAGTTAAACAAATTGAAGAATTTTTATCACAATAAATTGGAATTTTACTCTAAAAAATATTGTAATTCTTTAGCTGATGCTTCATCCATAGAAGCTGAGTGCTACATCCAACTGCATAAATGTATTCTTCTTCTGTTGTGGACAGAAAATTCGTACCTTGCCTCTTGCTTGACTAGGAGATCATATTTTCACCAAGGAATATGCAGTTTCCACTAGTAGTTTTTCTTTCAAGCTTATCTCATGCATAGTCAACATCATAGAATCCGACTAACCTGTACTTAGAGGATTGTTTATAAAACAGGACAAGTTTAGTAGTGCCTTTCAGGTATCTAAAGATCCTTTTAACCATTATTAAGTGAGATTCTTTTAGATCAGACTGAAACCTAGCACACACACACTACATAATTTGTTAGGTATGGAAGAAGTTAAATGAAGTAGTGACCCGATCATTCCATTGAAAAAATTTCTAGTCAAACCATTTTCTTGATTAATCATTGTCAAGAGAATATTTAGATTCTTGTGATGTTTTTCAGTGTACTTTGTTTGATGAATCATCACACCATTCTGATTTTGTTGGATCTAAATTCCTAGGAAAAGATACTTGGTTCCAATGGGTCTCATATCCTCTGGTTTGGGTACTAAGATACTTGGTTTGAATACCCATTTGCTTCTAATGGGTCTCTTATCTTCTAGTTTGGATACTATATCACAAACATCATTTCTTTTAAATTCATTAAGATCTTCTTGCACTGCAAGTATCCACCCATTATCTGTCAGTGCTTCATCAACATAGGTAGGTTCAATTGGTGAGAGCAGTCCACATAATGTTGTGTCTTTTAGTGATGATTTGGTTACAAAGGATCATTTGCAATTCCAATAATCAGAGTGTTTGGATGAGATGACTTGTATTTCCATCTAGTTTTAGCTTCTAAATTGATCTGACTTATTTTGACTTGATTAGATTCATCTTTTGAGTTTTTATCAAGTTCCTCTGATTTTCTTGTATACTCTAAATTTTCAATTTCTTCTGGTTCATGTAAACCTAAAATATCCTCAACTTACTTTGACTTTTTAAGGTCAAGTTGTTTGTCATCAAACTTAACATGTATGAACTCTTCCATTATTTGAGTCTCCCTATTAAACACTCTATAAGCTTTGGATCGTTTTAGAGTATACAAGGAAGGTACACTTTTGTGAATGGGGATCAAACTTGACAAGGTTATCTTTAGCATTTAAAATATAGCATACACAACCAAACTGATGAAAGTAAGAAATATTAGACGTTTTACCTTTCCACAATTTATATGGAGTCTTATTTAGAATAGGTTTGTTACAGACTATGTTCTAAATGTAATATGAGGTATTGACTGCTTTTTCCCAAAAATGTTTAGCAACATTAGTTTCGTACTTCATAGTGTGAGGCGTTTCTGGAAGATTATGAATTTTTTCTTTCCACAACGCCATTTTGCTGAGGTGTTCTAGGAGATGAGAAATCGTGTAATATACCACTTACTTCAAAAAATTGCTCAAAGAGTTTGTTTTCAAACTTGCTTTTCATTTTGCACTTGTTTGCAAAAGGAAATGAACACCTTATGAGACTCTTCCTTGTGTTTAAGGAGCTTAACCCATGTCCATCTAGAGTAATCATCAACAATGACCTCTCCATATTTTTTACCATTCAACAAGGCAGTTTAACTAGACCAAAAAGGTCAAAGTGCAGAAGCCCCAAAGTTCTGCTTGTGGAAACAATATACTTTGATGCAAAAGAACTCTTAATTTGTTTCCCAGCTTGACTAGCCTGGCAAAGGATTTTTGATTTGAACTTGACATTTGCAAAGCCACTAACAAGTTTGAATTTGTTTAATTTTGAGATTAGTTTCTCATTGCTCATAGTCACAAATCATTTGATCTTTTGTTCTACTAAATTAAAAAGGCTGGTTTTATAAAGGTTCCATTGCCTCTGGCTAGTAAATAGAACAAAACCATCATTTTGACTTATAGCTCTACAAAACTTTTGATTAGAGAATATGTCATAACCAATCACTTAGTTGACTTTTACTAAGTACGTTATATTTAGTCCCTTTACAAAAAGTATATTACTTATAGAAGTTAAGAAATTTTTACCAATTATGTTGTGTCCAATGATCTGGCATTTCTGTTTTCCACCAAAAATAATAGACCTCATTTGATCAAGGTTAGGTCTTGGAACATAGACCTTTCTGACGTCATATGCCTTGAGCATCCATTGGAACATTGTTATCATAGGCAGATGTTATACTTTTCAAGAGCGTACATTTGTCCGATTCTGAGGATTTCATTGACTGATTTGATTTTGTTTCCTCTTACCTTTTTACTTCCTCTAGTGACTTCCTCTGACGACTTTCTCTGGTGGTATCCTCTAGTCATTTCCTCTGACTTTCCTGTTCTAATTTATGCATACTTAATAAAGTCATTAGTGCAATAAATTGTTATCACAAAATACCTTTGTTAAAATCAAAACCACATAGAGGAATTGTTCTTGGAACCAACTTGGTTCCAACAAAATCTTGGCAAAGCTTACTATTAGTTAAACCAAAGATGAAATCATCAACATAAATTTGAACATTGAGCATTCCAAAAAGATTCACTTTTGTGATCGTGAATCAAACTTGCCAAGTTTTTTCTTAGTATTTAAAATATAGCAAACACGGCCAAATTGGCAAAGATATGAAATATTGGGATTTTTACTTTTCAAAAATTCATAGGGAGTCTTATTTAGTATTCATTGTTTATGTCCAAAAAGTGTTTTGCATCATTTGTGTCATTGATCATAATGTCTGCTTTTTTCTTGAAGAGATCCTTTTTTTCTTTCTACAACACCATTATGTTGAGGTATTCTAGCAGAGGAAAAATTGTGAAAATTATGTTCTTTGCACAGAAGTTTTCAAAAAAATTATTTTCAAATTCACCACCATTATCACTACGAATTGATGTGACTGAAATACATTTTTCATTATGCACTTGTGTGCATAAGATAATGAAGACCTTATATGACTCATCCTTGTGTCTAAGGAATTTAACTCATATACATCTGGTATAATCGTTAGCAATGACAAGTCCATATTTGTTACCACTAATAGAGACATGTTTAATAGACCAAAAAGATCTATATGTAAAAGCTCAATAGGCCTGGTTGTGGAAACAATGTTTTTTTTTTTGAAGAAAATGAGTTTTTAGTTTGTTTCCCTTTTTTGAACAATGGTTTTTAGGATTTTTTTAGTTTTGGGTTTGATTTGTATTTGTGATTAGGCAAGCCTCTAATAAGTTGGAGTTTGTTTAATTATGATATTAACCTCAAATTGTCATGGCCTAATCTCTTATGCCAAATCAATTGTTCCTCATTCACAAACACACGACATTTAACCTTTTGTTTTTCTAAGTTAAAAAGATGTATTTTGTGTATATTATTTTGCATATGACTAGTAAAAAGAATAGACCCATTAGTTTGACTGATTGTCTTACATAATTTTTTAAAGACAATAGCATAACCATTGTCACTTAATTGACTTATGCTCAATAGGTTATGTTTTAGTCCTTTAACAAACATAACATTTTTAATAGAGGATAAGGAATTGTTACCAATCGTACCATGACCAATCATTATTCCCTTATGGTTTCCTCCGAATCCAATTGTTCCTCCGACCTTCAAAGTCAAATCTTCCTATCATGTGTCATGAGCAACCACTATCCAAGTACTATGATTAGTGTCTTAACTATGCTGCTAAGGACATCTACAAGAGAAATTATTTTATCTTTAAGTACCCAATTTTTGTTAGGTCTTGATTTATTAATTTTTAAATGCTTCTTGTCTTTCCAAGTTTTTAGAATAGGGCAACATATTATGTTATTTTCTTTCTTAGAACATACCACACCAACAACCTTAGAAGAAATAATTGTTTATGTTTGTTCTTCAAACCCAATTCCTCTTTTTCTGTTTCTGCTAACATCGTAGATCATTGAAGCTTGATTACTATCTATATCGTTTGCAAGAAAATTTTGAAAGGCTAACACGTATTTGACTGAGTTAAAGATATTATCCTCTAAGATTTTAAAATGTTTTCATTCAAAGTCACTTTATCTCTCAATTTTTTAAAAATCATTTTCAAGAGAGTTATATTTTTTCAGTCAAATCATCATGAGCTTTTTTTTAGAGCAGCTATTTAAAAGCTCATTTAAAGTAGTTATAAGCTCATTACGATATAGATAAGAGAATACCTCAATTTCTTCGTAATAGTCTGAATCAGAGTCAGATTGTATATCAACCATTAGATCTATGTTTGCAAGCCCTTCATCGTTAGAGGATTCATCCAAATCATCCCATGTAATTAGACCTTTGTTATGTGTTATAAATATTTATCTTCTAACTTAATTTGCACATTTGACAAATATAAATAGGGGAAAATTATAATATTTGTATGTTTTGTTATCATCAAAATATCAATAGGAGGATTGTAGTTAAAAACCATTTTTGTCTTGACAACTCAAATGAAAAAGACATATATATATATATATATAGAGAGAGAGAGAGAGAGAGAGAGAGAGGGGTTCGTAGTTTCTTTGGTTGCTTATTGAAACCCCTAACGTATTATAATAATAATAAGTTAATAAGTAAATTTTATTTTATAGTTTCTCTTATTTTTATAAACTAAATTGATAATGGTTAATAAAAATAATTTTGTTTTGTTTAGTAGTCTTTTGTCCAAAGAAAGATAACAATTGAAAAATATTTCTAAAAATGGGTAAAGGAACAAATATCATATATTGCCAAAATGTTATACATAGATATTTTAAAATTGTTCCCATAAATATTTAGGGAACATTTTTACGGTGTTGCTAAAACAATGATAAAAACATATATAAAATGTTGATTTATCTACTTTTAGGCAACACTTTATGCATGTTACTTAAAAAAGTATTGCCAAAGACAACAAATGTTGTAGTGTCATTTCACTCCAGCATGTAAATATATTTGAGGCTCTTCAATTTCAACATTTACACATATATTACTTCATTACGGTTTTTCGTTTTTCTTTTATTTATTTCTAATCATAATCAAGGTTACATTTTTACTAAGTTCATTTTATTCATATTTGCAGTAATATATATATATATATATATTTCTTTGCCTCTACCTATATTTCTTGCAGTTTTAGTTCATAGCAAGTTGTTTCATATTTCTATCAATAAAAAAAATACATTTAGTGGCAATGAAACTGATTGTGTATTGGTTTCTAGATGATGCATCTGCACTCAAATCTTCTTGATTATGAAAAAACTGATGGCGTATTTCATATTTTTAATTGTGTTTTTGTTGCATCATAATTTGATTTAATTTTCTTTTTTTATGAAACATAAGAAGAGAACCCGAATCATGGTAAGGAATAGTGGTTATGATTTGATATTACATTGGGAAACAAGAACAAAATGGATTGAAAAATTGGTAGAAGCAACGCAAGTAGAAGCTATGCAACCTTCCACTTTGTTTATCAACTTTTACGGCGGTTGTCAACTCAGTGTAGTGGTAAATATTTGATATTATAATTATTGAAGCACCAATATCCTACAATTAGGATTTCATTTTTCAAGGTCCACATCTAGCTATGCTTCCCTTATAACACATAATGTTGCAACTTTAGGCAATGTTGCAGATGCATAGCACAATGCTTTCTTATTGTTTTGGTTCAGCAAGTTATTTGTTTGTACTAGTTCTAAGGCAATCGACATGAGTTGCAACTATAAGATGTTCTTATTCAATCTTTAAAGTGATATAAATAATATTAATTAAAAAGTATAATTGAAAAAAGAAAAATAATTAATGTTACATTGAAAACTAAATCACAGTAATTTTAGAACAAATTTTTCTAACTATAATAATTATTATGAGACGAAGTGATCAGTGTAAAAGAACTATTTATTACATATTTTATGGCTTTTAACACAAATCTGTTGGTGCCAGCATAAAATTTTCATTAAATGAATGATATTTTTAATGAAGTAAATATCCATTTTTCTGTTTGGTTTCTTCCTGCCGTAGTAGTTCCAAACAATGTTAAACACTTCATTATCATTCATTTTTTCTTCAACTTAAACAGAATGTTATGGTTACCAACTTGTAATAATACTCATTTATTTACTCTTTTTTTTAAGTTATTCTTAATGGCGGTAACAACACTTCAAAAGCATTTTCATTTGCACGTGCATTTAGTTAGATATAGTCATCAAACCAGATTATATAGAACTTGTTCCATTATGTTTACTTTTTGAAAACTATTTTATAAATAATTTAAAAGAAAACTGTTTTAAAAAACAAAATTTAAAAATATGTTTGACTACTCCAATATTTAAAACAGCTTTTTACTAAAAAATTAAATAAAAAAAAAAGAAAAATAAAAAATAAAACACCATTTATTTGTTGTTTTTTTATATTAAAAAAATGTAATATTAAAAATAATTCACAAAACAGTTTTTAAAAACAAGAAATTCAAACAAATATTTCAGTTTTTAAATTTTAAAATACTAAAATAGAGTTTTTGAAATGTGAATCAAACAAGTCTATAGTGTATTTGAGTATGCCAGTCTGCATCTTGCTGAAAGCAGAAACAACAGTCTCAAGACATGAAAACACCATCGCGCATAAACGTATAGACAAATGCATTATTAATCTTATAGCTCTACTCAGAATCCTAACTAATCTATCTTTACTCTTCAAAGTTTTAAACATCCAATTGTCGAAATTGACAGATAATCCAGTCTTCGGAAGCATAATCAATAAAAGGAACTAAAAAGACACATAAAGAAAGAAAACAGAAACATCTGAATTACTCTAAATTTCTTTTTTGCTTGTTGGTCGATTCCTGAAAAGACTCCACGTAAAGGTAATTTTCACCTCAAGAACTTTAGATCTCAGCTTTGCTTGCCACCGGGTCTAGGGGGTCCAAAGTAGTTTGTTATCAATCCCATCATAGAAAACCTGGGGTTCAGATAAACATCAAGTCAGCTACAGTTTTGACAGTGAAGATATTAGCATGAATTTTATATCAAACAAACCATTAGATATCATGTTCATCGAAAGGTGAAGAAATGAAGAAAAATGAAATACTAGAATAGCCATCTAATGAGGGTGATTAAGGTCATATTCAAGATTAACATTATTGCTGGAGATGGTCGAATTTAATTTTAGCATGCTTCCATGGAACATTCTGTCACAGGATATATATCTAAACTTTATACTAATACTCCATCTTATATCTCATGATATATTAAAACAGAACAAAAAAAGCTATATAGCATTGTATATTTCATACAGGCATAAATTATCGAGCTCCAGTATTTTTCTCATGAAAAATGTTTGCAAAACCCTCTTTAACATACACTTATCAACACACTCCTTCCTATTGGTTGAATTTTATATGGGGTCTCCATAAATATGATAGGTCCCATATGAATTTCAACCAATAGAAAGAAGTGTGTTGAGAAGTGTGTTGTTAGCACTTCTCTTTTCTCATTAAATATAACATAACTTGTTAATTGGAAATCAATTTCTTTTTTTTGTTTACAATGTGACATATAGACTATTTTTGTACCATAGACATCATATGCAAGATGACATTACTTGAAAATGATATGTTGTAGGCTTTTACTAGTGTCCCTTAGTTACGAACACAAGAACCTAAGCCTAATTGATGAACCATTTCAGTTTGACTCTAAGATCCAATTTGGTTGTAGATGATTCGTTCTCAGTTGTTAAAGGCTAGTAACCTTTATTTCCACCAGAGTTGGGGAATACGAGGGAATAGATTTCTCGATAGCAATATAGTTTAGTTAAGACATGTTTGTACTCTATGATTTCTTAGGCTAAGTTGAACAGAGTCAATTACACTTAGCTGTCCTTTCAGTTTTGGGTGTATCTTCTGGATTCTGCATCATGCAGCAATTAATTTTTCAGTAATAATAATTTATAAACACTGATTCTCTGAATCATTTATCGTATCCCTGGATAATTGATCCAAAATGGCAACTCAAAACTCACCTCCTTCCCCTTCTCCACTAAATTCCGGCCACACTTCTCTTTCTCCGGTCAATGCACCATCATTGAGTACTGTTTCGGCGAGTACAGTTTATCGGAGTACAGTTCCGATGAAGATGAAGAAAAAATGGAAGATAAAGGACAAGGGCGGCTGAAGTGGAAGAAAATTGAAAGTAAGAAAAGTGGAAGATGAAAGAGTGTTCTTCAGCTTTAATTTGAATTGAAAATTAAAAACTGAATGATGTGTTGGAAAGTACAGGAAAGAGAGTATCGGACAGTGAGCCTTTCAAGTCTATCAGATATTGAGAAGTAAAAAAAAAACTAGGGTTAGAAATTATGTAAACAGGAGAATTGGGCTGATTTTGTGTTGTATATTCATTATGACTCTTGGTATTCCATCTCATGTCTCTCATTTCTTTTCTTTTTTCCCGAGAGACCACCTTAATTAATGAATAACCACTGGACACACTGCCATTGGTGAATTTTTTATTTCTGAAAATGTGTTTCTTCCCCCAATTTCCAGTCTCCATCTCCTCTGGTCATTTTTCTCTTTTTGGCCGTCCGTCATCTTTGACAGTTTTCCCTTCATCTAGCCACAACTTACACCTACAGCCGCCGATGCCAATTCGGATTGGCGACCGTTGTGTATGGCTAGCATCCCTAAGGTTATCTCACCCCCATAGAGAATTAACCTGCTCCTATGTCAAATATGCCCACATGCATGTAATGCCACCACTACTTATTTCTTAACTGAATTGTTGATTATTTTATGGGCAGCTAAGTTGAATATTTTACACACTAAGAATAGTTGATGTGACCAATTCTTATTTCTTAACTGAATTGTTGTTTAGCAGAGAAGATGTCACAGGGCTTCAGTAGTGGCTGTGTCAGACTTGATCACTCAAGCAGGTGGGCCATCTGGCCAATTCACAGTAATGATAGCAATTAGCAACAAAAATTACTATGAACAGCCTTGCCCTTTTCAACATAATGATTAAGAGAGAAAAAGGAAGTTTCACATTCTCATACTCAGTACCTAATATAGTAGCAGCTTCCTACAACCCTTTATGGGTAATTCATACATCATCTAAGCCTTATCCCATTAAATGGAGTTGGCTAGATGGATCAAACAATGCTGTAATTCCCTAATAGTTTTCTAAATAGACCACTTATCTATAAATCTCTCTTAATAATTTAACACTTTAACATACTTTTTCTCGGTCCACCCTTTATCTATAACTTACAGACTATCTTCCATCTAGTCAGCCCTCCACACCAATTCTTTCAATGGTCTTCTCCACAATGACCAAACCAAACTACCTAAGACAAGATTCTACCATCTTTCCTACAATATACTTTTTCTCTGTCCACCATTTATCTATAACTTAGACTATCTTCCATCTGGTCAACCCTCCACACCAATTATTTCAATGGTCTTCTCCACACATGACCAAACCAAACTACCTAAGGCAAGATTCTACCATATTTCCTACAATGGGAGCTACCTCAATTTCTTCTAATACTTGTTCTCTTTTGTCATACATCCCTCAAGCATAAATATGTCTCATCAATTACAGTTAGAGCTACCACATCTTTTCCTCATTCATTGCCAAAGTGTCCACATATGATCACTTTGGTTGTAAGTAGTTGTAAAGTCAAAAATACAACAAATGGTTAGGATTTGAAATGATGTTTAAGACTCACTCTAAGCAAAAGCAAATCCCTCCTTTATACTCCTTCAGTATCAAAATATTTACCAATTTATGAATACCATCTTCTTTGAATGTATTTGCCGTTTAGAAATTCAAGGTGTTAAATTCATTTTTTCAATTTTATCCTTATTACTTAATCTCCCCAGCCACTAAAAAAATTGGGATGGAGCATTTGTGTATTGCAATAAAGGGAAATTTAGTTAAATGTGGCTACATTTTCTAATTATTGTGGACTTGAGGCTATTCACAACTTTTTCAATCCTTGTGATTAGTGCAAGAAACTTAGGCTATGCCTGAAAGGATGGCAACTAGGGAGTGGTTAGGAATGCAATGGAAAAACTTAAAAGTGTGACTGGGAGTTACTTAGAAGGCGGGAGAGGAATGGCAAGGGAGGAATTGCCACTCCCTTTCCCCACCAAAGCGACCTACACATTAAAAAAGAGTTACATGTCCTATTCATTCCCTTCCTTGTCTTTTCCATTCCATTGTGAGCCACTCCATTCCCTCCTTTTTGAAGCTCCCAAACATATTTCTAAACAACCAAAGGGAGTATGTGTGTGTGCAAGAAGACTACAAGATTATTCAAAAGAACAAGCATGTGATTCGAGTGTACATCACAGAAATCAGGGAGGGAGGTCGTCTATTAGCTCAGCTCAACAGCTAGAAAATCTTCCTTGTACATCAAGTCATCAATCCTTATCCTTATCATGATTAAACTCCTACCGAAGGCTAATCCTATTCAAGTACAAACCTTATCCAATTAACAAAGCACTCCTCGCAAGGGATTAGTTGACCAAATCCAAGCATAACTATGAAATTATTCTTAGCAAACCCATAAATAGGGGAACACCGCCCAATGTATGATCAAACAATTACTTCTTAGCCAATTAGCATTACTGACTTAGGCATCTGATTCTTTCTTCTTTTTCAAGGTTTCTGTCCTCGAGTATAATTCAGCCAAGCAAAATTTTATTAAATATTATTCCGGACACATGGGCATCTTATGAAGCATTTGTATATGTAAAACAAAATTCTCATTCTCTGAAATCCAATGTTTGTATTTCATTAACTTACAACGCATTACTGAAAAAAACGCACTACTTCCCAAATTTAATAAATGTTCCAACTTTTTTTTTCTTTAAAAAAAAAAACGATGAAACACATACAAATGTATAGATCAGAAAATAAAAATCATCGAAATAAATACAAATACAATGCAAGAGAAAAACATATAAAAAAATGAAGAAACTTACATCATAGCCATCATAACTTGTTTGAGATCGTTTTCAACATTCCTCATGTTAGCAATCGATTGCGCACAGAATATAAGAGCCAACCACGAACTCAGCTTGTACTAATTTTACGAGAGAAAAATAATAAGATTAATTAAACCAACAAAACGAAGATAGTTCGTTAGATCTATCAAAAGAGAGAAAGCGAAGAGATCTACAAATACAGACCCTAAACATGACGCCTGCGACGCCGAATAAGACGGCGATGAAACCAGCATAGTCGATCGGAAGGTCTTGTGGAGCAATCACCGGAGGCACGTATGGCTTCGCCGCCGATGGCTGACGTGGGTCGTTTCCGTGTGATGACATCTCTGAATTCTCTCTCTACTTCCGTTTCTCTTTTTCTCAGCCTCTGACGCGAGTTTTCTTTTATTTTCGCTTTTTATTTGTCGGTTAAAATGGACTTTTGATATGAAGTTTCAAAATAAAATGAATTTATTTCTTTAGTTTCAAAATTATAATTATAATTTTAATCCCTTAATCTTCTTTATAAATAATTGGCTTCTTAATTTTGATTTAGTTAATGCGGTTTTATATATTTTAATATACAGTTCATTGGATTTATTTTCAAAAAGAAATTGTTAGTTTATTTATTTATTTTTTAAATTATCAACTCATCTTTTTAATATTATCATTTTATTTTTTAAAATTTAGTTAAAATATAATTTTAATCATTTATTTATTTAATATTTATTTTAGTCTTTTATATTTTTATTATTCGTTTTAATAATTTATTTGTTTCATTTATTTTTATCTTTAATAAAATGACAAACCTATATAGTTTTAT
>JBBPBT010000183.1:8965530-8984982 GCA_037974875.1 Cicer bijugum
GAACCATTTTCTCAAAGATAAAATACATAGAAAGGGTATTTATTTAAAATATATATATATATATATATATATAAAAGATATTCTATGACCATATCAATATGTATATTATTTTTGTGTTTCATTGTATGTATGTCATTTTGCATTTGAGATGCAACACAAACTTGTAATTGTAAGTATCTCAATAATAGACTTCAATAGAACTTGTAATTGCAAGTATCTCAAGAATAGACGTAAAAAAAAACAAATTTGTAATCCAGTTAGAATTTTAAAGATTCTATTTACATGAAATTTTTGCTTCAGATTTTAAAAGACAATAAAAACAACCACCATTTTAGTTTGGATTAAGTTTATTTCTCTAGGTTTTGTTGGAAAGCATCAACAGTGTTGGGGGTTTAGAAATAATTTGTCGTAAGCGGATGGTATTGGAAAAACCACAATTTTTCAGTTTTCTAACCACTTTTTAAATGACTTCTAAACATGTGATACAATTGGTCAAATCTGATACCACTTGTCACGACCCAAAATTTAAATGTCGTGACCGGCGCACAAGCTATACTCCTAGCCTGACAAGCCTATCAATTAACTTAACAATTAAATAACTAAACCGTTCTCTAACCATTTCAAAAAAAAATATGTATACTTTTACTCGAAATTTCGACAGAGTCTCCTCTGTAAATTCAACATTTCCAAATTTATGAAATCCCTGTCAAAGTCTCAATCCAGTCACAATTCAAATAACATAACCAAGTTTCTTAATACCCTTTCCAACAAACTAAATAGACTCTCTAAACTCCAAAATAGTTGCAAATTACATAGACTCAACAACTGTTACAAAAATGGTCCTCGATCAAAGAGGCCTACCAAAAAGAAGTATGTTGAGACTTGAATCAACTAATAGATTCCTACTCAGCTGCTTGCGAATCTGAAAAAAAAATAAGTAACATAACGGGTAAGTCACAAAGACTTAGTGAGGAGACAACAACCACCATCAATTGGAAGGGAAACACAAAAGGCACGAGTAATTGTTTAATCGCTTGACAAAAATATTAAAAATCCAGTGAATAACGAAACAAAATCCAAATGAACAACCTTAAAATCCTCATAAAAATCAAACAAGTAACAATACAAATTTTCAGAACCAAGAGGCGGCTTTATCTCATTGATAGCCCTTTCCTCCTAAGGGTGGCCGTTCCCTTAGGGGCGGCTCCATCTAACGGATGGCCCTCTCCTCTCAATTCCCGCAACGCATCATCACGTATCAATTAGGGAGCTTACATCTCGTTGATAGCCCTTTCCTCCTACGGACAATATTTCTCATAGGGGCGGCTCCATCTAACGAGTAACCCTCCCTAATCACAACGAGGTAACTAGGTGCACCTAACGCAGTTAACGATTTAATAATTACAACAACGATTTCCAAAACACGCGTTTAAAATCATTTAATCGAAATTCATGAAAAATATATTCAATAGCATAACAAATAAATATTTAAATACTTTAACTCATACGTAAATCCAACAAATAACACATTATATAGCAAAGACCATTAAATTAAATAATTGACGAAATTGAGATAAAATTCAAAGGTTGTGTTTCCCAAAATTTTAAATAAATACTTTCATATAGAAAACAAGTAAAATAATAATAATAGCAGTATAAAAATATATGACGATGATCGTCGTCAACTCACAGTTATGGAGAATCGTCTAACTTTGCTCTCTAACAACTCTCAGAGTAGCTGGCAGGATCTCAGCGGACAAATCTGGGTATCAAGAATATTTCCAAGCCTTTAGAAAAATCTATTCTAAAATTTAACTAACTCTAGAAAACCCTAAAAATCATCTAAATCTACTCTAAGCATAAAATAAGATTTTTAAACAAAGCTACATTTTTCTATGAATTTATACTAGGATTAGAGTTGGGCATTTACCTCAATGAGTCTCAATCAGCAGCTCTCAAGAGATGGGTACCCTTTTTCTTTCCTTAGAACACAAACCCTAACTCAAAATCCTAACCAAGAGCATTTTTCAATGGTTGTGAGGAGGTTAAATTCTTTTTAATAATAGTTGATGGTTCGGGTATGATAGAGAGGAAAGAATCAAGGAGAAGGGAAGGAAAAGAAAAAAAAAAAAAACAACAACAAAGGGGGGAGGGGAGGTGTCTGTCGAGGAAGAGGGAGAGAGAAAAGGGAGAAAGAATGAATTTGGAAAATGAGGTGGAAAGAGGAAGTTTGGTTTTTTTTTTATAATTATTATTATTATTATAATAATAATATTATAATTATAATAATAATATTATAATTATGTTTTTCTGTTTTTTAAAAAAATACGGTCGTCACAATCTCCTCCCCTTATAGAAATTCGTCCTCAAATTTAGTTATCTTTTTATTTATTTAATAAATACTGCTACCCTGAATTTCAACATAAGTGCGGATGCTTTGCACGAATGACTTCTTCAGGTTCCCAAGTAGTTTCTTCACCGGATGGACCACGTGAAAGGACTTTTACTGAAACAATATATTTTGAGCGTAAACGTCTCACTTGGCGATCTAATATAGCTACTGGATGTTCAACGTATGATTGACTCTTATCTAACTGCACGTCTTCATGATTAATCAAATGAGAAGGGTCATAAAGATACTTCCGAAGCATCGAAATATGGAGAACTGGATGAACTCCCGAGAGATCTGGTGGGAGTGCCAAGCGACGCGCTACCGGTCCGACCCGTTCTAAACTCTAAGGGACGATGTCTCTTATCAGAATAAGATTTTTGCCTACTTTGAACTGTCACTAAGCGATTCCGAATCAACCTAGTTAACGAAGATGCAATCTTTGTGAAATCCTTCACAAAACGTCAATAATAACCGGCTAAACCAAGAAAATTCTGAATTTCTTTCATTGTGGTAGGTCAGGGCCAATTTTGGACTGCTTCCACCTTACTTGGATCAACGCTTATTCCATTCTAGCTGCCGAGACTGAAATTTGGTTATATGGTACCCAACAACGTTCTCCTTGAAACGAGAAGATTGATTTCCCCGGTATCTCAAATTTCACCACTTTGTTATGACAATCCAAAGTGGCATGATGAAAAGCCAACCAATCCATACCCAAAATCACATCAAAATCTATCAAATCAATAACTACTAAATCTACCGGCAACACCTTGCCATCCACAGTTATATAACAAGAACAATACACCGACTTAGCAAGCAGATTTCCTCCAACAAGTGTAGCTACAACTAAAGGTTCTTCTAAAGAAGATAAAAACTTTTACAAGACGAGTAGCAAAACCACCCGGATACAAAAGAATGTGTAGCTCCAGAATCAAACAAAACATATGCATCTCTAGAACAAATAGAAAGTATACCTGTAACTACTGCATGGGATGTCTGAGCATCCTGATGTGTCAAAGCAAACACTCGAGCCTGACCTCTTCCTGCTGGTAACTGACCTCTACCCCCAAATCCTCTACCTCCCTGCTGAGATGTTCCTGAACCTCTGACATAAGAATTTCCACTTTGACGCATAGGTGCAGGATGAGTCTGAGGAGATGCCAAAGTTGTTGGTGTTGATGCATAACTAGATGATGGGTGTGTCACGTCTATAAGACAATCCCTCCTGATGTGACCTATTTGACCACATTGGTAGCACACCTTAGCATTACCATCTCTAGAACAATCCCCGAAGTGAAACCTACCACAAGTAGAACATCGTGTAGCTGAAACATCAGAATGTCTCTGAGGGAAAGTGGATTGTGATGCTGCTCCAAAATCTGATCTACGAATCTGCACTGTCCCAAAAGACTGCCCACTATGACCACCCCTTTGAGACATGAGTCTTTGTTGCCCCTGATAACCAAACATAGATCCACCACCGTGATTTGAGCAGTTACTGTAAGATCCTTCAATCCTTTGCTTCTTATGTGAATCTTGTCTATTGTCTCCTTTTTCCTTTTCTCGTTGCTCAATTAAAAGGGCCAAACTCAAAACTTCAGCAAAAGTAGAACAATTAGATCCAACCACCGACCTAAATAAGTAATCCTTCAATCCTCTGACGAACCTCTTAACACGCATCTCCTCAGTGATAGGATAAGGAGCATGTCTAGAGAGTTGTGTAAAACGAGCACTATACTCTGAAACTATCATACCCTCTGTTTGCTCCAAACGCTCGAACTCATGAGCTAATCCATCTCTAACACTCTCCTGAAGAAAACGAGCCATGAACAACTGAGAGAACTCCCCCCATGCTAACGGAGGTGACCCCACTTGTCTTCCACGTGACACTATATCAAACCAATCACGTGCCATACCTATTAGCTGAAATGATGTCAATTCTACTGCTCTTACCTCAGAACAACCCAATGCTCTCCAAAGTCGCTCTAGACTATCAATGAATTGTTGCGGATCCTCAGTTGCACTAGACCCAGAAAAGGTAGGAGGTTTAAGCTTCATGAAGTCTGGTAAAGTGACCTCAATACCCCTCATTACAGCAGTCGTTTGATGCTCAACTTGTCTAACCTCTTGTTGACCATTGACATTTTCATGTCTTTGATCACCCCCATGTTGTCGTCCGACGACAACCCCAACAAGTTGTTGCACAACCTGTTGTAATCCCTGCAGACCAGCAGCAAACTCTTCCATGGCTGGATTTCCGCGCCTCCTCCTAGGTACCTCAACATCAGCATTCAATCCACGTCCGCCAACATTAGCTCTACGTCTATTTCGAGCACGAACTGAAACACGACCTCGTTGACGAGCACCTTGAGCTTGGGAAATTGACTCATCAACAATTTCCCTTATAGTAGGATTCCTAGTCTTTGGTGGCATTCTCACCTATTTAAAGAACATTGATCAAAGATTGAATAAGACGACAAGAAATTGTGGAGAGATAGTGATGATCAATTTAAACACAGATTCAGACAACAATTTAGACTCTCATAGAGTGCTAATAGCCCTTATAAGTAAGTTGTGCCCGGGTTCACAATTTACTAACAAGAATCTATTATCACCCTATGTTTGCAGCTATTAGGACCTACGACCGAGCTCTGATACCAACTTTGTCACGACCCAAAATTTAAATGTCGTGACCGGCGCACAAGCTATACTCCTAGCCTGACAAGCCTATCAATTAACTTAACAATTAAATAACTAAACCGTTCTCTAACCATTTCAAAAAAAAATACGTATACTTTTACTCGAAATTTCGACAGAGTCTCCTCTGTAAATTCAACATTTCCAAATTTATGAAATCCCTGTCAAAGTCTCAATCCAGTCACAATTCAAATAACATAACCAAGTTTCTTAATACCCTTTCCAACAAACTAAATAGACTCTCTAAACTCCAAAATAGTTGCAAATTACATAGACTCAACAACTGTTACAAAAATGGTCCTCGATCAAAGAGGCCTACCAAAAAGAAGTATGTTGAGACTTGAATCAACTAATAGATTCCTACTCAGCTGCTTGCGAATCTGAAAAAAAAATAAGTAACATAACGGGTAAGTCACAAAGACTTAGTGAGGAGACAACAACCACCATCAATTGGAAGGGAAACACAAAAGGCACGAGTAATTGTTTAATCGCTTGACAAAAATATTAAAAATCCAGTGAATAACGAAACAAAATCCAAATGAACAACCTTAAAATCCTCATAAAAATCAAACAAGTAACAATACAAATTTTCAGAACCAAGAGGCGGCTTTATCTCATTGATAGCCCTTTCCTCCTAAGGGTGGCCGTTCCCTTAGGGGCGGCTCCATCTAACGGATGGCCCTCTCCTCTCAATTCCCGCAACGCATCATCACGTATCAATTAGGGAGCTTACATCTCGTTGATAGCCCTTTCCTCCTACGGACAATATTTCTCATAGGGGCGGCTCCATCTAACGAGTAACCCTCCCTAATCACAACGAGGTAACTAGGTGCACCTAACGCAGTTAACGATTTAATAATTACAACAACGATTTCCAAAACACGCGTTTAAAATCATTTAATCGAAATTCATGAAAAATATATTCAATAGCATAACAAATAAATATTTAAATACTTTAACTCATACGTAAATCCAACAAATAACACATTATATAGCAAAGACCATTAAATTAAATAATTGACGAAATTGAGATAAAATTCAAAGGTTGTGTTTCCCAAAATTTTAAATAAATACTTTCATATAGAAAACAAGTAAAATAATAATAATAGCAGTATAAAAATATATGACGATGATCGTCGTCAACTCACAGTTATGGAGAATCGTCTAACTTTGCTCTCTAACAACTCTCAGAGTAGCTGGCAGGATCTCAGCGGACAAATCTGGGTATCAAGAATATTTCCAAGCCTTTAGAAAAATCTATTCTAAAATTTAACTAACTCTAGAAAACCCTAAAAATCATCTAAATCTACTCTAAGCATAAAATAAGATTTTTAAACAAAGCTACATTTTTCTATGAATTTATACTAGGATTAGAGTTGGGCATTTACCTCAATGAGTCTCAATCAGCAGCTCTCAAGAGATGGGTACCCTTTTTCTTTCCTTAGAACACAAACCCTAACTCAAAATCCTAACCAAGAGCATTTTTCAATGGTTGTGAGGAGGTTAAATTCTTTTTAATAATAGTTGATGGTTCGGGTATGATAGAGAGGAAAGAATCAAGGAGAAGGGAAGGAAAAGAAAAAAAAAAAAAAACAACAACAACAAAGGGGGGAGGGGAGGTGTCTGCCGAGGAAGAGGGAGAAAGAAAAGGGAGAAAGAATGAATTTGGAAAATGAGGTGGAAAGAGGAAGTTTGGTTTTTATAATTATTATTATTATTATTATAATATTATAATTATGTTTTTCTGTTTTTAAAAAAAATACGGTCGTCACAATCTCCTCCCCTTATAGAAATTCGTCCTCGAATTTAGTTATCTTTTTATTTATTTAATAAACACTGCTACCCTGAATTTCAACATAAGTGCGGATGCTTTGCACGAATGACTTCTTCAGGTTCCCAAGTAGTTTCTTCACCGGATGGACCACGTGAAAGGACTTTTACTGAAACAATATCTTTTGAGCGTAAACGTCTCACTTGGCGATCTAATATAGCTACTGGATGTTCAACGTATGATTGACTCTCATCTAACTGCACGTCTTCATGATTAATCAAATGAGAAGGGTCATAAAGATACTTCTGAAGCATCGAAATATGAAGAACTGGATGAACTCCCGAGAGATCTGGTGGGAGTGCCAAGCGACGCGTTACCGGTCCGACCCGTTCTAAACTCTAAGGGAAGACGTCTCTTATCAGAATAAGATTTTTGCCTACTTTGAACTGTCACTAAGCGATTCCGAATCAACCTAGTTAACGAAGATGCAATCTTTGTGAAATCCTTCACAAAACGTCAATAATAACCGGCTAAACCAAGAAAATTCCGAATTTCTTTCACTGTGGTAGGTCAGGGCCAATTTTGGACTGCTTCCACCTTACTTGGATCAACGCTTATTCCATTCTAGTTGCCGAGACTGAAATTTGGTTATATGGTACCCAGCAACGTTCTCCTTGAAACGAGAAGATTGATTTCCCCGGTATCTCAAATTTCACCACTTTGTTATGACAATCCAAAGTGGCATGATGAAAAGCCAACCAATCCATACCCAAAATCACATCAAAATCTATCAAATCAATAACTACTAAATCTACCGGCAACACCTTGCCATCCACAGTTATATAACAAGAACAATACACCGACTTAGCAAGCAGATTTCCTCCAACAAGTGTAGCTACAACTAAAGGTTCTTCTAAAGAAGATAAAAACTTTTACAAGACGAGTAGCAAAACCACCCGGATACAAAAGAATGTGTAGCTCCAGAATCAAACAAAACATATGCATTTCTAGAACAAATAGAAAGTATACCTGTAACTACTGCATGGGATGTCTGAGCATCCTGATGTGTCAAAGCAAACACTCGAGCTTGACCTCTTCCTGCTGGTAACTGACCTCTACCCCCAAATCCTCTACCTCCCTGCTGAGATGTTCCTGAACCTCTGACATAAGAATTTCCACTTTGACGCATAGGTGCAGGATGAGTCTGAGGAGATGTCAAAGTTGTTGGTGTTGATGCATAACTAGATGATGGGTGTGTCACGTCTATAAGACAATCCCTCCTGATGTGACCTATTTGACCACATTGGTAGCACACCTTAGCATTACCATCTCTAGAACAATCCCCGAAGTGAAACCTACCACAAGTAGAACATCGTGTAGCTGAAACATCAGAATGTCTCTGAGGGAAAGTGGATTGTGATGCTGCTCCAAAATCTGATCTACGAATCTGCACTGTCCCAGAAGACTGCCCACTATGACCACCCCTTTGAGACATGAGTCTTTGTTGCCCCTGATAACCAAACATAGATCCACCACCGCGATTTGAGTAGTTACTGTAAGATCCTTCAATCCTTTGCTTCTTATGTGAATCTTGTCTATTGTCTCCTTTTTCCTTTTCTCATTGCTCAATTAAAAGGGCCAAACTCAAAACCTCAGCAAAAGTAGAACAATTAGATCCAACCACCGACCTAAATAAGTAATCCTTCATTCCTCTGACGAACCTCTTAACACGCATCTCCTCAGTGATAGGATAAGGAGCATGTCTAGAGAGCTGTGTAAAACGAGCACTATACTCTGAAACTGTCATACCCTCTGTTTGCTCCAAACGCTCGAACTCATGAGCTAATCCATCTCTAACACTCTCCGGAAGAAAACGAGCCATGAACAACTGAGAGAACTCCCCCCATGCTAACGGAGGTGACCCCACTTGTCTTCCACGTGACACTATATCAAACCAATCACGTGCCATACCTATTAGCTGAAATGATGTCAATTCTACTGCTCTTACCTCAGAACAACCCATTGCTCTCCAAAGTCGCTCTAGACTATCAATGAATTGTTGTGGATCCTCAGTTGCACTAGAACCAGAAAAGGTAGGAGGTTTAAGCTTCATGAAGTCTGGTAAAGTGACCTCAATACCCCTCATTACAGTAGTCGTTTGATGCTCAGCTTGTCTAACCTCTTGTTGACCATTGATATTTTCATGTCTTTGATCACCCTCGTGTTGTCGTCCGACGACAACCACCACAAGTTGTTGCACAACCTGTTGTAATCCCTGCAGACCAGCAGCAAACTCTTCCATGGCTGGATTTCCGCGCCTCCTCCTAGGTACCTCAACATCAGCATTCAAACCACGTCCGCCAACATTAGCTCTACGCCTATTTCGAGCACGAACTGAAACACGACCTCGTTGACGAGCGCCTTGAGCTTGAGAAATTGACTCATCAACAATTTCCCTTATAGTAGGATTCCTAGTCTTTGGTGGCATTCTCACCTATTTAAAGAACATTGATCAAAGATTGAATAAGACGACAAGAAATTGTGGAGAGATAGTGATGATCAATTTAAACACAGATTCAGACAACAATTTAGACTCTCATAGAGTGCTAATAGCCCTTATAAGTAAGTTGTGCCCGGGTTCACAATTTACCAACAAGAATCTATTATCACCCTATGTTTGCAGCTATTAGGACCTACGACCGAGCTCTGATACCAACTTTGTCACGACCCGAAATTTAAATGTCGTGACCGGCGCACAAGCTATACTCCTAGCCTAGCAAGCCTATCAATTAACTCAACAATTAAATAACTAAACCGTTCTCTAACCATTTCAAAAAAAATACGTATACTTTTACTCGAAATTTCGACAGAGTCTCCTCTATAAATTCAACATTTCCAAATTTATGAAATCCCTGTCAGAGTCTCAATCCAGTCACAATTCAAATAACATAATCAAGTTTCTTAATACCCTTTCCAACAAACTAAATAGACTCTCTAAACTCCAAAATAGCTGCAAATTACATAGACTCAACAACTGTTACAAAAATGGTCCTCGATCAAAGAGGCCTACCAAAAAGAAGTATGTTGAGACTTGAATCAACTAATAGATTCCTACTCAACTGCTTGCGAATCTGAAAAAAAATAAGCAACATAACGGGTAAGTCACAAAGACTTAGTGAGGAGACAACAACCACCATCAATTGGAAGGGAAACACAAAAGGACGAGTAATTGTTTAATCGCTTGACAAAAATATTAAAAATCCAGTGAATAACGAAACAAAATCCAAATGAACAACCTTAAGATCCTCATAAAAATCAAACAAGTAACAATACAAATTTTCAGAACCAAGAGGCGGCTTTATCTCATTGATAGCCCTTTCCTCCTAAGGGTGGTCGTTCCCTTAGGGGCGGCTCCATCTAACGGATGGCCCTCTCCTCTCAATTCCCGCAACGCATCATCACGTATCAATTAGGGAGCTTACATCTCGTTGATAGCCCTTTCCTCCTACGGACAATATTTCTCATAGGGGCGGCTCCATCTAACGGGTAACCCTCCCTAATCACAACGAGGTAACTAGGTGCACCTAACGCAGTTAACGATTTAATAATTACAACAACGATTTCCAAAACACGCGTTTAAAATCATTTAATCGAAATTCATGAAAAATATATTCAATAGCATAACAAATAAATATTTAAATACTTTAACTCATACGTAAATTCAACAAATAACATATTATATAGCAAAGACCATTAAATTAAATAATTGACGAAATTGAGATAAAATTCAAAGGTTGTGTTTCCCAAAATTTTAAATAAATACTTTCATATAGAAAACAAGTAAAATAATAATAATAGCAGTATAAAAATATATGACGATGATCGTCGTCAACTCACAGTTATGGAGAATCGTCTAACTTTGCTCTCTAACAACTCTCAGAGTAGCTGGCAGGATCTCAGCGGACAAATCTGGGTATCAAGAATATTTCCAAGCCTTTAGAAAAATCTATTCTAAAATTTAACTAACTCTAGAAAACCCTAAAAATCATCTAAATCTACTCTAAGCATAAAATAAGATTTTTAAACAAAGCTACATTTTTCTATGAATTTATACTAGGATTAGAGTTGGGCATTTACCTCAATGAGTCTCAATCAGCAGCTCTCAAGAGATGGGTACCCTTTTTCTTTCCTTAGAACACAAACCCTAACTCAAAATCCTAACCAAGAGCATTTTTCAATGGTTGTGAGGAGGTTAAATTCTTTTTAATAATAGTTGATGGTTCGGGTATGATAGAGAGGAAAGAATCAAGGAGAAGGGAAGGAAAAGAAAAAAAAAAAAAAACAACAACAACAAAGGGGGGAGGGGAGGTGTCTGCCGAGGAAGAGGGAGAAAGAAAAGGGAGAAAGAATGAATTTGGAAAATGAGGTGGAAAGAGGAAGTTTGGTTTTTATAATTATTATTATTATTATTATAATATTATAATTATGTTTTTCTGTTTTTAAAAAAAATACGGTCGTCACAATCTCCTCCCCTTATAGAAATTCGTCCTCGAATTTAGTTATCTTTTTATTTATTTAATAAACACTGCTACCCTGAATTTCAACATAAGTGCGGATGCTTTGCACGAATGACTTCTTCAGGTTCCCAAGTAGTTTCTTCACCGGATGGACCACGTGAAAGGACTTTTACTGAAACAATATCTTTTGAGCGTAAACGTCTCACTTGGCGATCTAATATAGCTACTGGATGTTCAACGTATGATTGACTCTCATCTAACTGCACGTCTTCATGATTAATCAAATGAGAAGGGTCATAAAGATACTTCCGAAGCATCGAAATATGAAGAACTGGATGAACTCCCGAGAGATCTGGTGGGAGTGCCAAGCGACGCGCTACCGGTCCGACCCGTTCTAAACTCTAAGGGACGACGTCTCTTATCAGAATAAGATTTTTGCCTACTTTGAACTGTCACTAAGCGATTCCGAATCAACCTAGTTAACGAAGATGCAATCTTTGTGAAATCCTTCAGAAAACGTCAATAATAACCGGCTAAACCAAGAAAATTCCGAATTTCTTTCACTGTGGTAGGTCAGGGCCAATTTTGGACTGCTTCCACCTTACTTGGATCAACGCTTATTCCATTCTAGCTGCCGAGACTGAAATTTGGTTATATGGTACCCAGCAACGTTCTCCTTGAAACGAGAAGATTGATTTCCCCGGTATCTCAAATTTCACCACTTTGTTATGACAATCCAAAGTGGCATGATGAAAAGCCAACCAATCCATACCCAAAATCACATCAAAATCTATCAAATCAATAACTACTAAATCTACCGGCAACACCTTGCCATCCACAGTTATATAACAAGAACAATACACCGACTTAGCAAGCAGATTTCCTCCAACAAGTGTAGCTACAACTAAAGGTTCTTCTAAAGAAGATAAAAACTTTTACAAGACGAGTAGCAAAACCACCCGGATACAAAAGAATGTGTAGCTCCAGAATCAAACAAAACATATGCATCTCTAGAACAAATAGAAAGTATACCTGTAACTACTGCATGGGATGTCTGAGCATCCTGATGTGTCAAAGCAAACACTCGAGCCTGACCTCTTCCTGCTGGTAACTGACCTCTACCCCCAAATCCTCTACCTCCCTGCTGAGATGTTCCTGAACCTCTGACATAAGAATTTCCACTTTGACGCATAGGTGCAGGATGAGTCTGAGGAGATGCCAAAGTTGTTGGTGTTGATGCATAACTAGATGATGGGTGTGTCACGTCTATAAGACAATCCCTCCTGATGTGACCTATTTGACCACATTGGTAGCACACCTTAGCATTACCATCTCTAGAACAATCCCCGAAGTGAAACCTACCACAAGTAGAACATCGTGTAGCTGAAACATCAGAATGTCTCTGAGGGAAAGTGGATTGTGATGCTGCTCCAAAATCTGATCTACGAATCTGCACTGTCCCAAAAGACTGCCCACTATGACCACCCCTTTGAGACATGAGTCTTTGTTGCCCCTGATAACCAAACATAGATCCACCACCGTGATTTGAGCAGTTACTGTAAGATCCTTCAATCCTTTGCTTCTTATGTGAATCTTGTCTATTGTCTCCTTTTTCCTTTTCTCGTTGCTCAATTAAAAGGGCCAAACTCAAAACTTCAGCAAAAGTAGAACAATTAGATCCAACCACCGACCTAAATAAGTAATCCTTCAATCCTCTGACGAACCTCTTAACACGCATCTCCTCAGTGATAGGATAAGGAGCATGTCTAGAGAGTTGTGTAAAACAAGCACTATACTCTGAAACTGTCATACCCTCTGTTTGCTCCAAACGCTCGAACTCATGAGCTAATCCATCTCTAACACTCTCCGGAAGGAAACGAGCCATGAACAACTGAGAGAACTCCCCCCATGCTAACGGAGGTGACCCCACTTGTCTACCACGTGACACTATATCAAACCAATCACGTGCCATACCTATTAGCTGAAATGATGTCAACTCTACTGCTCTTACCTCAGAACAACCCAATGCTCTCCAAAGTCGCTCTAGACTATCAATGAATTGTTGTGGATCCTCAGTTGCACTAGACCCAGAAAAGGTAGGAGGTTTAAGCTTCATGAAGTCTGGTAAAGTGACCTCAATACCCCTCATTACAGCAGTCGTTTGATGCTCAGCTTGTCTAACCTCTTGTTGACCATTGACATTTTCATGTCTTTGATCACCCTCATGTTGTCGTCCGACGACAACCCCAACAAGTTGTTGCACAACCTGTTGTAATCCCTGCAGACCAGCAGCAAACTCTTCCATGGCTGGATTTCCGCGCCTCCTCCTAGGTACCTCAACATCAGCATTCAAACCACGTCCGCCAACATTAGCTCTACGCCTATTTCGAGCACGAACTGAAACACGACCTCGTTGACGAGCGCCTTGAGCTTGGGAAATTGACTCATCAACAATTTCCCTTATAGTAGGATTCCTAGTCTTTGGTGGCATTCTCACCTATTTAAAGAACATTGATCAAAGATTGAATAAGACGACAAGAAATTGTGGAGAGATAGTGATGATCAATTTAAACACAGATTCAGACAACAATTTAGACTCTCATAGAGTGCTAATAGCCCTTATAAGTAAGTTGTGCCCGGGTTCACAATTTACTAACAAGAATCTATTATCACCCTATGTTTGCAGCTATTAGGACCTACGACCGAGCTCTGATACCAACTTTGTCACGACCCGAAATTTAAATGTCGTGACCGGCGCACAAGCTATACTCCTAGCCTAGCAAGCCTATCAATTAACTCAACAATTAAATAACTAAACCGTTCTCTAACCATTTCAAAAAAAATACGTATACTTTTACTCGAAATTTCGACAGAGTCTCCTCTGTAAATTCAACATTTCCAAATTTATGAAATCCCTGTCAGAGTCTCAATCCAGTCACAATTCAAATAACATAATCAAGTTTCTTAATACCCTTTCCAACAAACTAAATAGACTCTCTAAACTCCAAAATAGCTGCAAATTACATAGACTCAACAACTGTTACAAAAATGGTCCTCGATCAAAGAGGCCTACCAAAAAGAAGTATGTTGAGACTTGAATCAACTAATAGATTCCTACTCAACTGCTTGCGAATCTGAAAAAAAATAAGCAACATAACGGGTAAGTCACAAAGACTTAGTGAGGAGACAACAACCACCATCAATTGGAAGGGAAACACAAAAGGCACGAGTAATTGTTTAATCGCTTGACAAAAATATTAAAAATCCAGTGAATAACGAAACAAAATCCAAATGAACAACCTTAAAATCCTCATAAAAATCAAACAAGTAACAATACAAATTTTCAGAACCAAGAGGCGGCTTTATCTCATTGATAGCCCTTTCCTCCTAAGGGTGGCCGTTCCCTTAGGGGCGGCTCCATCTAACGGATGGCCCTCTCCTCTCAATTCCCGCAACGCATCATCACGTATCAATTAGGGAGCTTACATCTCGTTGATAGCCCTTTCCTCCTACGGACAATATTTCTCATAGGGGCGGCTCCATCTAACGGGTAACTCTCCCTAATCACAACGAGGTAACTAGGTGCACCTAACGCAGTTAACGATTTAATAATTACAACAACGATTTCCAAAACACGCGTTTAAAATCATTTAATCGAAATTCATGAAAAATATATTCAATAGCATAACAAATAAATATTTAAATACTTTAACTCATACGTAAATCCAACAAATAACATATTATATAGCAAAGACCATTAAATTAAATAATTGACGAAATTGAGATAAAATTCAAAGGTTGTGTTTCCCAAAATTTTAAATAAATACTTTCATATAGAAAACAAGTAAAATAATAATAATAGCAGTATAAAAATATATGACGATGATCGTCGTCAACTCACAGCTATGGAGAATCGTCTAACTTTGCTCTCTAACAACTCTCAGAGTAGCTGGCAGGATCTCAGCGGACAAATCTGGGTATCAAGAATATTTCCAAGCCTTTAGAAAAATCTATTCTAAAATTTAACTAACTCTAGAAAACCCTAAAAATCATCTAAATCTACTCTGAGCATAAAATAAGATTTTTAAATAAAGCTACATTTTTCTATGAATTTATACTAGGATTAGAGTTGGGCATTTACCTCAATGAGTCTCAATCAGCAGCTCTCAAGAGATGGGTACCCTTTTTCTTTCCTTAGAACACAAACCCTAACTCAAAATCCTAACCAAGAGCATTTTTCAATGGTTGTGAGGAGGTTAAATTCTTTTTAAAAATAGTTGATGGTTTGGGTATGATAGAGAGGAAAGAATCAAGGAGAAGGGAAGGAAAAGAAAAAGAAAAAAAAAAAAACAACAAAGGGGGGAGGGGAGGTGTCTGCCGAGGAAGAGGGGGAGAGAAATGGGAGAAAGAATGAATTTGGAAAATGAGGTGGAAAGAGGAAGTTTGGTTTTTATAATTATTATTATTATTATTATTATAATATTATAATTATGTTTTTCTGTTTTTTTAAAAAAAATACGGTCGTCACAATCTCCTCCCCTTATAGAAATTCGTCCTCGAATTTAGTTATCTTTTTATTTATTTAATAAACACTGCTACCCTGAATTTCAACATAAGTGCGGATGCTTTGCACGAATGACTTCTTCAGGTTCCCAAGTAGTTTCTTCACCGGATGGACCACGTGAAAGGACTTTTACTGAAACAATATCTTTTGAGCGTAAACGTCTCACTTGGCGATCTAATATAGCTACTGGATGTTCAACGTATGATTGACTCTCATCTAACTGCACGTCTTCATGATTAATCAAATGAGAAGGGTCATAAAGATACTTCCGAAGCATCGAAATATGAAGAACTGGATGAACTCCCGAGAGATCTGGTGGAAGTGCCAAGCGACGCGCTACCGGTCCGACCCTTTCTAAACTCTAAGGGACGACGTCTCTTATCAGAATAAGATTTTTGCCTACTTTGAACTGTCACTAAGTGATTCCTAATCAACCTAGTTAACGAAGATGCAATCTTTGTGAAATCCTTCACAAAACGTCAATAATAACCGGCTAAACCAAGAAAATTCCGAATTTCTTTCACTGTGGTAGGTCAGGGCCAATTCTGGACTGCTTCCACCTTACTTGGATCAACGCTTATTCCATTCTAGCTGCCGAGACTGAGATTTGGTTATATGGTACCCAACAACGTTCTCCTTGAAACGAGAAGATTGATTTCCCCGGTATCTCAAATTTCACCACTTTGTTATGACAATCCAAAGTGGCATGACGAAAAGCCAACCAATCCATACCCAAAATCACATCAAAATCTATCAAGTCAATAACTACTAAATCTACCGGCAACACCTTGCCATCCACAGATATATAACAAGAACAATACACCGACTTAGCAAGCAGATTTCCTCCAACAAGTGTAGCTACAACTAAAGGTTCTTCTAAAGAAGATAAAAACTTTTACAAGACGAGTAGCAAAACCACTAGGATACAAAAGAATGTGTAGCTCCAGAATCAAACAAAACATATGCATCTCTAGAACAAATAGAAAGTGTACCTGTAACTACTGCATGGGATGTCTGAGCATCCTGATGTGTCAAAGCAAACACTCGAGCCTGACCTCTTCCTGCTGGTAACTGACCTCTACCCCCAAATCCTCTACCTCCCTGCTGAGATGTTCCTGAACCTCTGACATAAGAATTTCCACTTTGACGCATAGGTGCAGGATGAGTCTGAGGAGATGCCAAAGTTGTTGGTGTTGATGCATAACTAAATGATGGGTGTGTCACGTCTATAAGACAATCCCTCCTGATGTGACCTATTTGACCACATTGGTAGCACACCTTAGCATTACCATCTCTAGAACAATCCCCGAAGTGAAACCTACCACAAGCAGAACATCGTGTAGCTGAAACATCAGAATGTCTCTGAGGGAAAGTGGATTGTGATGCTGCTCCAGAATCTGATCTACGAATCTGCACTGTCCCAGAAGACTGCCCACTATGACCACCCCTTTGAGACGTGAGTCTTTGTTGCCCCTGGTAACCAAACATAGATCCACCACCGCGATTTGAGTAGTTACTGTAAGATCCTTCAATCCTTTGCTTCTTATGTGAATCTTGTCTATTGCCTCCTTTTTCTTCCTGTCGTTGCTCAATCAAAAGGGCTAAACTCAAAACCTCAGCAAAAGTAGAACAATTAGATCCAACCACCGACCTAAATAAGTAATCCTTCAATCCTCTGACGAACCTCTTAACACGCATCTCCTCAGTGATAGGATAAGGAGCATGTCTAGAGAGCTGTGTAAAACGAGCACTATACTCTGAAACCGTCATACCTTCTGTTTGCTCCAAACGCCCGAACTCATGAGCTAATCCATCTCTAACACTCTCCGGAAGAAAACGAGCCATGAACGACTGAGAGAACTCCCTCCATGCTAACGACGGTGACCCCACTTGTCTACCACGTGACACTATATCAAACCAATCACGTGCCACACCTATTAGTTGAAATGATGTCAATTCTACTGCTCTTACCTCAGAACAACCCAATGCTCTCCAAAGTTGCTCTAGACTGTCAATAAATTGTTGTGGATCCTCAGTTGCACTAGACCCAGAAAAGGTAGGAGGTTTAAGCTTCATGAAGTCTGGTAAAGTGACCTCAATACCCCTCATTACAGCAGTCGTTTGATGCTCAGCTTGTCTAACCTCTTGTTGACCATTGACATTTTCATGTCTTTGATCACCCTCATGTTGTCGTCCGACGACAACCCCAACAAGTTGTTGCACAACCTGTTGTAATCCCTGCAGACCAGCAGCAAACTCTTCCATGGCTGGATTTCCGCGCCTCCTCCTAGGTACCTCAACATCAGCATTCAAACCACGTCCGCCAACATTAGCTCTACGCCTATTTCGAGCACGAACTGAAACACGACCTCGTTGACGAGCGCCTTGAGCTTGGGAAATTGACTCATCAACAATTCCCCTTATAGTAGGATTCCTAGTCTTTGGTGGCATTCTCACCTATTTAAAGAACATTGATCAAAAATTGAATAAGACGACAAGAAATTGTGGAGAGATAGTGATGATCAGTTTAAACACAGATTTAGACAACAAATGAGACTCTCATAGAGTGCTAATAGCCCTTATAAGTAAGTTGTGCCCGGGTTCACAATTTACTAACAAGAATCTATTATCACCCTATGTTTGCAGCTATTAGGACCTACGACCGAGCTCTGATACCAACTTTGTCACGACCCAAAATTTAAATGTCGTGACCGGCGCACAAGCTATACTCCTAGCCTGACAAGCCTATCAATTAACTTAACAATTAAATAACTAAACCGTTCTCTAACCATTTCAAAAAAAAATACGTATACTTTTACTCGAAATTTCGACAGAGTCTCCTCTGTAAATTCAACATTTTCAAATTTATGAAATCCCTGTCAAAGTCTCAATCCAGTCACAATTCAAATAACATAACCAAGTTTCTTAATACCCTTTCCAACAAACTAAATAGACTCTCTAAACTCCAAAATAGCTGCAAATTACATAGACTCAACAACTGTTACAAAAATGGTCCTCGATCAAAGAGGCCTACCAAAAAGAAGTATGTTGAGACTTGAATCAACTAATAGATTCCTACTCAGCTGCTTGCGAATCTGAAAAAAAAATAAGTAACATAACGGGTAAGTCACAAAGACTTAGTGAGGAGACAACAACCACCATCAATTGGAAGGGAAACACAAAAGGCACGAGTAATTGTTTAATCGCTTGACAAAAATATTAAAAATCCAGTGAATAACGAAACAAAATCCAAATGAACAACCTTAAAATCCTCATAAAAATCAAACAAGTAACAATACAAATTTTCAGAACCAAGAGGCGGCTTTATCTCATTGATAGCCCTTTCCTCCTAAGGGTGGCCGTTCCCTTAGGGGCGGCTCCATCTAACGGATGGCCCTCTCCTCTCAATTCCCGCAACGCATCATCACGTATCAATTAGGGAGCTTACATCTCGTTGATAGCCCTTTCCTCCTACGGACAATATTTCTCATAGGGGCGGCTCCATCTAACG
>JBBPBT010000183.1:8986213-9030776 GCA_037974875.1 Cicer bijugum
TAGCAAATGGCATACTTTACCAGACTTTAAAAATTAAGTTTTACTCTATCAAATTAAAATATATATATATATATATATATATCATTTAAGTATCAACATTTTACATTTTGCATGCTCATAAATATACAAGTACAAATATAGGTTTGATATTGTTATCGAGTATAACATTGTGTTATTATGGTACTTATAAATAAACTATTTTTGTATATATGTGGTATTCTATAACATTAATGAAATTAAAAAAACTTATTCGTTGAACCAATACCAAAAACTTATGAGTAGTGTAACTCATATTTATTTGATCTTAAAAGTCTTTTGATATTTTAAGTTAGTGAAAGTTTATTATAGCATTTTCAAATGCCTGAGTCATTCTAAAGTCATAATTCTTATATAAAATGTAAGTTTTTGATATGTATGATTTGTGTTTTCTATCTAGTTATAACTAAAAAAATTGTATTAATTTTTCATATTCTTTTAATAATTGATTTTTATCATCTTAGAACCAAAACGGACTAGATTAAACATAGTAAAGACTAATATGACCTAAAATTCTTAATCCATTTAAACTAATGCACTTTATAGACGAAATACATTGACTAAGAAACAAAAATGACTAGAATAAACCTTATAAATACAAAAATTACTTAAAATATCAATCCATTAAGGCTTATGCACTTATTGGACGAACTACGTTGCCTAAGAACCAAAATCTATTGGACTAAATATTTCAAAGACCAAAATGACCTAAAATCTTAATTCATTCAAAAGAATGCAGTTTTTAGACGAACTACATTGTCTAAGAACCAAAATGAAATAGATTTAACCTAGTAAACACCAAAATGACCTTAAATCATAACGTATTCAAACTAATGCACTTTTTAGATGAAATACATTGACTAAGAACATAAAAGGACTAAAAAAAACCATGTAACAACCAAAATAATCTAAAATCTTTTTCCATTAAGACTTATGCATCTATTGGACAAACTACGTTGTCTAAGAACCAAAATAGACTAGAATAAATCTATTAAAGGACAAAATGACCTAAAATCTTAATCCATTAAGACTTATACACTTATTGGACGAACTATATTAGCTAAGAAACCACATTGGACTAGAATCAATCAAGTAAAGAACAAAATGACATAAAATATTAATCCATTCTAACTAACTCAGTTTTTAGACACACTACATTGACTGAGAATCAGATGTACTAGACTAAACCTAATAAAGATCTAAACGACCTAAAATAATAATCCATTGAGACTTATGCCATGCAATCTTAATTCATTAAAACTAATGCCCCTTTTGGACGAACTATATTGACAAAGAACCCTAATGGACTAGAATAAACCTAGTAAAGGCCAAAATGACCTAAAATATAATTCTATTCAAACAAATGCATTTTTTAGACGAACTACATTAACTAAGAATCACATGGACTAGACTCAGCCTAGTAAAGATCAAAATGACCTAAAATGATAATCTATTGATACTTATGAGTTATTTGAAGAACCACGCTACTTAAGAACAAAATGGACTCGAATAAACCTATTCTAGACCAAAATAACCTAAAATCTTCATTCATTCAAACTAATGCACTTTTTAGACAAACTACATTGGCTAAGAACCAAAATGGACTCTAATAAACTTGATAAAGACCAAAATGATCTAAAATCTTAATCTCTTGAAACTAATGCAGTTATTAGGTGAACTAAATTGACCAAAAACCAAAATGGTCTAAAATTATCCTACTAACGACAAAAAGGACTTAAAATCTTAATCCATTAAGACTTATGCACTTAATATATGAACTACATTTCCTAAGATCCAAAATGGGCTAAGATAAACCTAGTAAAGAAAAAAATGACCTAAAGTCTTAATCTATTAAGACTTATGCATTTATTGGGCAAACTACAACACCAAATAACAAAATTTGACTAGAATAAACCTAGAAAGACCAAAAAGACCTAAAATCGTAATCCTTTCAAACTAATGCTCTTTTTAAACGAACTACATTGACTAAGAACCAAAATGGACTAGAGTAAACCTAGTAAGTCCAAAATGACCTAAAATCTTAATCTATTGAAAATTATGCACTAAGTGGACGAGTTACATTATCTAATAACCAAAATGGACTAGAACAAACCTATTAGAGACCCAAATGCCCTAAAAACTTAATCCGTTTAAACTAATGCACTTTTTAGACGAACTATATTGACTAAGACCCCTAGTGGAATATAATAAATTTAATAAAGAACAAAATGCATTAAATTCTTAATAACTTGAAACTAATGCACTTATAAGATTAACTAAATTGACACAAAACCAAAATGGAGTTGGATAAAACTTGTATAGAGAAAAATGTCCTTAAATCTTAATCCATTCCGTCTAATGCACTTCTTAGACGAACTACAGGAACTTAAAACCAAAATGGTCTACAATAAACTTAATAAAGACAAAAATGACTTAAAATCGTAATCCATTAACACTTATGCACTTATTATACAAACTAAATTGCATTAGAACCAAAATAGACTAGAATAAACCAAACAAATACGTTTTTGAATGAACTATATTATGTATGTAAGACCCATAATTTTAAATTATACTTTATGTATTTTATGGATTTTGGTATTGAACTCAGGGGCTTTTTAGCCAAGTTATTAATATTTTGGAGTTTATATGATCAAAAAGATATTTTGATGCCCGATTAGAATTACTCGTCGATAAACAAATTAAATTAACTGCAGCGAATCCTTTACGAAGAATTTAATGCGTTATGGGTAAACTGGTAAATTTAATAAATATCTAGATTTGAAGATATTTGTTAAAAATAGTTAATATGTATATATAGAAAAGGAAAGGAAGGAATTGAGAAGAAAAGAAAAAGAAAGGAAAGAAAAAGGAAGAAAGGAAAAGCAAAGGAAAGAAAACAGAAAAATTCCATCTTCTTCCTCCCCTGCCTCGCGTGTTCATTTTTCCCCTTCCTCCATCTTCATCCATTTTCGTTGTTCTTGCTTCCTTTGAGTTCGAAAATTGATATTGGGTGATAGGACAAGGATTTCTCAACTTCATACTTCCTCGTTGATTCGAAAACGAAGAAAAACGGTATTAGGGATTCAAAAACAAACCTCCCTGTTTCATCTAGATCTAAGCCTCCTTTCAAGAAGTGATAGAAGGGAAGGTTGCTCACCTTCGTGCTACGGTGCTAGTGGACCAACTTTGGAAGCAACGTTGCGAACGGAGATTTTACCGGACTTACTCACGGTACCGAAATCGAACGAAAAAAGCTAAAGTGAAGGTAAGGGCTCCTTCCAAACTTTTAGTTTGCATTTAGGGCCTTATATGTAGTTGTGTGGAAAAGAATTTTGTTAGGGTTAGAGTATTGATTTGGGAAATGTATCTAAGGCTTTATGGGTAAAATCTTAGAGTTAGGTTTTGGTTATATTGATGAATGCTTCGTGGAAAATGAATTTAAACTCAATTATGTATGATTTTGAGTAAATGAAACTTGTGTGTTTGAGTAGTGGATTGTGTTGAATTGTGTTCGTTGTTTTTGATGTGTTCTAAATTGATACTGATGAAACTTGAGATGTGTTTGTGTGGTTTGTGTGGATAATGATTTGGTGCAAATTATGGATTGAATGTAAAAGTTTGTTTTGTGTGGAATTTGAAAACCATTAAGTTAAACGAGTATTAAGAATGGGGAATCTCTTAATGTCTTGTTTACTTAATGTGAGTCTGTGAAAATCTTTTAAGTTAAATGAGAATTAAGAATGGGAAATCTCTTAATGTCTCGTTTACTTAATGTTGTTTTGAAAATCGTTTAAGTTAACTGGTCGTTAAGAATGGGGAATCTCTTAATGTCTTAGTTAGTTAATGTTGTTTTGAAAATCGTTTAAGTTAACTGGGCATTAAGAATGGGGAATCTCTTAATGTCTTAGTTACTTAATGTTGTTTTGAAAATCGATTAAGTTAACTGGGCGTTAGGAATGGAGAATCTCTTAAAGTCTTAGTTACTTAATGTTGTTTGAAAATCGTTTAAGTTAACTGGACGTTAAGAATGAGGAATCTCTTAATGTCTTGGTTACTTAATGTTTGTTTTTGAAAAATCGTTTCAGTTAAATGAGTATTAAGAATGGGGAATCTCTTAATGACTTGTTTACTGAATGTTTTGTGTGGAAATCGTTTAAGTCAATAGTATATTAAGAATGGGGAATCTCTTAATATGTCTGTTTGCTTAATGTTGTGGTGTGAAATCGGTTAAGTAAATGAATATTAAAAATGGGGAATCTTCTAATATCTGCATTTACTTAACGATTGTTGTGAATGGAGTTAGTGTATGCTCATGCATTTCATTTGGTAAATTATGCTGACCCGTGATAGGTGGCACCTCGGTAAACTGTACTGACCCGTGATAGGTGGTACGTTTACGATTTACTTTTTGGAAAGTTGTGCTGACCCGTGATAGGTGGCACCTCGGTAAGTAGTACTTTGGCATGTGATAGGCGGTACATTTACGAGTTACACTTTTTCTTTTAGTAAATCGTGCTGACCCGTGATAGGTGGCACCTCGATAAACAGTACTGACCCGTGATAGGTGGTACGTTTATGATTTACGCTTTTTAGTAAATCGTGCTGACCCGTGATAGGTGGCACCTCGGTAATTGGTGGCCTGCGATAGGCGGTACAATTATGATTTACGGCCCTTCGAGGAGGGTTTTGGTTTGGAATTCCGAGTCCATGCATTTTGGCATATACGCATTGCATTAGGGTGCTTGGCACACGAGTCGTGTTTGATTCAATTTATGATTGTGATGATATTACTAAGTGCTATGTTTTGGAACAGATTGTATGTAGTGTGTTTGTATTCAAGTTTAGGATTGAGTGTTTTAAACATGAGATGTAATTGTAATTGTATTGAATTTGCTAAGTGCTACGTGTTGATTATCGTGTGTAAGTGTGACGGATGGTAAAACTATTTCGAAACCCAATTGTCGTGGTGTTTGTGTGGAAATTGCTAAGTGTTGAGATTTGGAGTTGTGTTTGAATATGATTGAGTTAGTTTATGTATTTTTCGGAGAATTTACAGGGAAATCGATTTACCCAATCAATTTGGTAATGTGTTTTTCAAAACCACTTCATATATCGATTTAGCAAATCGATTGGATTCAATACAGGGGCTTTGTCTTTCACGAAATCGATTTGCCCAATCGATTGGATTCAATACAGGGGTTCATTCCTTCACGAAATCGATTGAGGTAAGTTCAGAGTTCAATTTTCGCTAAAAACTTTCAGAAAATCGATTAGCCCAATCGATTGGCTCAGTAGAAAATCTTATTTTGAGTTAGATAATTGATTGCTCAATTGATTTATTAATGTTTTGGTCAGTTATATATTACTTGATGGATTGAGAACTTTATTTGATTTCATTTACATTTGGCAAGCATGATATGAACTTTTAGCATATGGAAAATCCTTTTAAGGTGCATTCTTAGTTGAGAGGATATTTTGTGCATTTAAAAACTTAAATGTTATGTGTTAACTGTTAATTTCGGTTGGTGACCCTTTACAACTATTGTGGAAATCTGGGCTTTGCCCTCAGATGAGAGCCAGGATGATCCTACCGGTTCGTACCCTACGGATAGGAATGTAGATGGGAATGCTTGATTGAAGCTACTTTAGGAGGATCTCACGGAGCGCGTGGAGATCACTCAGGGTGTTTAGTTGTTTTGTAAAGTGATCAGACTAGGTTGACCCAAAGGGAACATATGTCTTTCTTTTGGATTGCTTTTATTTTTAAACTGGAAGACTGTACCACTTTTGTTTTGTAAATATTTTGAATTCATAGAGAACTTTTTCCGATGCTTGTAAATTATAATGACTTAATTATTTTATCCAAAGGTGTTACTTATTTATCTCTCTATTTTATTTTAATTTCTTTTGAAAAAAAAAATACACCCTCGCTTTGAAAAACGGGGTGTTACAATGTAAGACAAAAAATGACTATTATAAATCTAACAAAGACATAAAATAACCTAAAATTTTTATCTATTCAAACTAACACACTTCACAAACGAACTTCATTGACTAAGAACTAAAATGGTCTACAATAAACCTACTAAAGACAAAAATGACCTAAAAACTTAATCCATTGAGACTTATGCTCATATTGGAAGAACTACATTAACTAAGAAACAAAATTGGATAAGAATCAACTGATTTAAGGAAAAAATGACCTAAAATATAAAACTATTCAAACTAATGGAATTTTTAGACAACTACATTGACTCAGAATCAAATGGACTAGACTAAGCATAGTAACAACCAATATAACCTAAAATGATAATCCATCGAAACTTATGTATTTACTTGAAGAACTACATTGCTTAAAAACAAAATCCAAAATGAAGTAAAATCTTAATCCATTGAAACTAATGCAATTATTAGCCAAACAATATTTACTTAAAACCAAAATTGTCTAAATTTAACCTAGCACAGACAAAAAGTGTGTAAAATATTAATCCATTCAGACTTATGCATTTATTATATGAACTACATTGCCTAAGAAATAAAATGGGTTAGGTTAAACCTCGTAAAGAAAAAAATGACCTAAAATCTTAATCCATAAAGACTTATGCATTTATTGGCAAACTACATTACCAAAGAACAAAAATTGATTAGATTAAACATATTAAAGACCTAAATGACCTAAAATCTTAATCCTTTCAAGCTAATGCTCTTCTTAGATGAACTACATTAACTAAGAACCAAAATTGACTAGAATAAACCTAGTAAAGACCATAATGACCTAAAATCTTAATCCATTGAAAATTATGCACTTACTAGACGAACTACATTGCTCAAGAACCAAAATAGACTAGAATAAATCTATCAGAGACCAAAATGCCCTAAAATCTTAATCCATTTAAGCTAAGGCACTTTTTAGACGAACTATATTGACTAAGAACCCTAATGGACTAGAATAAACTATGTAAAGAACACAATTACCTAAATTCTTCATCCCTTGAAACTAATGCACTTATTAGATTAACTAAATTGACTCAAAACCAAAATGGAGTTGGAAAAAATTTGTATACACCAAAATGTATTGAAAACTTAATCCATTCCATCTAATGCAGTTCCTACACGAACTACTTTAACTAAGATCCAAAATGGACTAGAATAAACTTAGTAAAGATAAAAATGACTTAAAACCATTATCCATTAATACTTATGCATTTATTATATGAACTACATTGCATTAGAACCAAAATCGACTTGCATAAACATAGCAAATACATTTATTGGACAAACTATATTACCTAAGAAAAAATTGACTAGAATAAATCTAAATAGACAAAAATAACCTAAAATCTTAATTGATTCAAACTGATGCACTTCACAAACAAACTTCAATGACTAAGAACCAAAATAGTCTTGAATAAACATAGTAAAGACAACTATGACCTAAAAACTTAATTCATTGAGACTTATGCACTTATTGGACGAACTACATTAACTAAGACTTAAATGGACTCAAATAAACATATTCTAGGCCAAAATAACCTAAAATCTTAATCCATTCAAACTTATGAACTTTTTAGACGAACTATATTGGCTAAAAACCAAAATGGACTATAATTAACCTTGTAAAGGCCAAAATGACCTAAAATCTTAATCCCTTGAAACTAATGCAAATATTAGGCGAACTAAATTGACTTATAACTGAAATGGTCTAAAATTAACCTAGTAAAGACAAAACAGGCGTAAAATCATAATCTATTGAGACTTATGCACTTATTGTATGAACTACATTGCATAAGAACCAAAACGGGCTAGGATAAACCTAGTAAAGAAAAAAAAACGACCTAAAATCTTAATCCATTAAGACTTATGCACTTATTAGGCAAACTACATTACCAAAGAACAAAAATTGTCTAGAATAAACTTATTAAAGACCAAAATGACCTATAATCTTAATCTATTAAGACTTATGCACTTATTGAATAAACTATATTAAATTAGAACCCTAGTAGACTTGAATAAACCTAGTAAATGCCAAAATGACCTAAAATCATAATCCATTGAAACTAATGCACTTTTTAGACAAACTACATTGAATAAGAACCAACAAGGACTATACTAAATCTCGTAAAGACGAAAATGACCTAAAATCTGAATCCATTGAAAATTATGCACTTAGTAAACGAACTACATTGCCTAAGAACAAAAATTAACTAGAATAAAACTATTAGAGACCAAAATGTCCAAAAATGTAAATCCATTGACACTAACACACTTTTTAGACGAACTATATTGACTAAGAACCTTAATGGACTTGAATAAAAATAGTATAGAACAAAATGACCTAAATTCTTAATCCCTTGAAACTAATGCAATTATTAGATGAACTAAATTGACTCAAAACCACAATGGAGTTGGAAAAAGCTTGTATAAACCAAAATGTCCTAAAATCTTAATCCATTACAAATAAAGCACTTCTTACACGAACTACAATGACTTAGAACTAAAATGAACTAGAATAAGCTTACTAAAGATACAAATGACCTAAAACCTTCATCCTTTAACACTTATGCCCTTATTATTCATACTACATTGCATTAGAATCAAAATGAACTAAAATAAACCTAGTAAATACATTTATTGGATGAACTCCATTTCCTAAGAAAAAAATTTGACTAGAATAAACCTATTAAAGACAAAAATAACCTAAAATCTTAATTGATTCAAACTAACGCACTTCCTAGATGAACTTCATTGACTATGAACTAAAATGGTCTAGAATAAACATAGTAAAGACATAAATGATCTAATAATTTAATCCATTGAGACTTATGGGCTTATTGGACGAACAACATTAACTAAGAAACAAAATTGGACTAGAATCAACCAAGTCAAGACCAAGATAACCTAAATATAATTCCATTCAAACTAATTAACTTTCTAGACGAACTACCTTGAATAAGTATAAAAATGGACTAGACTAAATCTACTAAAGACGAAAATGACCCAAAATCTTAATCCATTAAAAATGATTCACTTAGTGGACGAACTGCATTGCCTAAGAACAAAAATTGACTAGAATAAATCTATTAGAGACCAAAATGCCCTAAAATGTTAATCCATTAAAACTAATGCACTTTTAAGACGAACTATATTGACTAAGAACCCTAATGGACTCGAATAAAAATAGTATAGAACAAAATGACCTAAATTTTTAATCCCTTGAAACTAATGCAATTATTAGATGAACTAAATTGACTCAAAACCAAAATGGAGTTGGAAAAAGCTTGTATAAACCAAAATGTCCTAAAATCTTAATCCATTACAAATAAAGCACTTCTTACACGAATTACATTGATTTAGAATCAAAATGAACTAGAATAAGCTTACTAAAGACACAAATGACCTAAAACCTTCATCCTTTAACACTTATGCCCTTATTATTCAAACTACATTGCATTAGAATCAAAATGAACTAGAATAAACCTAGTAAATACATTTATTGGATGAACTCCATTTCCTAAGAAAAAATTTGACTAGAATAAACCTATTAAAGACAAAAATAACCTAAAATCTTAATTGATTCAAACTAACACACTTCCTAGATGAACTTCATTGACTAAGAACTAAAATGGTCTAGAATAAACATAGTAAAGACATAAATGATTTAATAATTTAATCCATTGAAACTTATGGGCTTATATGACGAACAACATTAACTAAGAAACAAAATTGGACTAGAACCAAGCAAGTCAAGACCAAGATAACCTAAATATAAATCCATTCAAACTAATTAACTTTCTAGACAAACTACCTTGAATAAGTACGAAAATGGACTCGACTAAATCTACTAAAGACGAAAATGACCTAAAATCTTAATCCATTGAAAATGATTCACTTAGTGGACGAACTACAATGCCTAAGAATCAAAATGGACTAGACTAAATCTATTAGTGAACAAAATGCCCTAAAATGTTAATTCATTTAAACTATTGCACTTTCTCGATGAACTATATTGACTAAGAACCCTAGTGGACTAGAATAAACTAAGTAAAAAGCAAAATGATTTAAATTCTTAATACCTTGAAACTAATGAACTTATTAGATGAACTAATTTGACTTAAAACACAAATGGAGTGGGATAAAACTTGTATAGACCAAAATATCCTTAAATCTTAATCCACTCCATCTAATGCACTTCTAAGACAAACTACTTTGATTAAGAACCAAAATATGCTAGAATAAACTTAGTAAAGATAAAAATCACCTAAAATGTTAATCCATTAACACTTATGCACTTATTATACGAACTACATTGCATAAGAACAAAAATGGACTAGAATAAACCTTGTAAATACATTTATTGGACGAACTACATTACCTAAGAAATAAATTTGACTAGAATAATCCTATTAAAGACAAAAATAACCTAAAATCTTAATCGTTTCAAACTAACGCACTTCACAGATGAACTTTATTGACTAAGAATGAAAATGGCTTAGAATAAAGCTAGTAACGACATATATGACCTAAAAACTTAATTCATTGAGACTTATGCATTTATTGGACGAACTACACTAACTAAGAAACAAAATTGGATTAGAATTAGTCGAGTAATGACCAAAATGACTGAAATTATAAATCATTCAAACTAATGCACTTTTTAGTAGAACTACAATGACTAAATTCAAATGGACTAGACTAAGTCTAGTAAAGACCAAAATGACCTAAAAGGATAATCCATAGAGACTTACACACTTATTTGAAGTAGTGCACTGCTTAAGAACAAAATGGTCTCGAATAAACCTATTCTAGACAAAAATAACCTAAAATCTTAATACATTCAAACTAATGCACTTTTGAGACGAACTACAATGACTAAGAATCAAAATGGACTACAATAAACCTAATAAAGATTAAAATGATCTAAAATCTTAATTCCTAGACACTAATGCAATTATTAGGCGAACTAAATTGACTTAGAACCAAAATGGTCTAAAATTAACCTAGTATAGATAAAAAGGATGTAAACTCTTAATCCATTGAGACTTATGCACTTATTATATGAACTACATTGCCTAAGAACCAAATTGGGCTAGCATGAACCTAGTAGAGAAAACAATTACTTATAAGATGAACTACATTGCTTAAGAGCCCAAATGGATAAGACTAAACCTAGTAAAGATTAAAATGACCTATCCATTGAAACACAAGCACTTATAGGAGGAACTATATTACATAATAAGCGAAATGGACTAGAATAAACCTTGTAAAGACCAAAATGATATAATTTCTTAATCCATGTAGCGTTATGCACTTACTCGAAGAACTACAATGGTTTAGAATAAAGTTGACATGTAGACCAAAATGACATAAAATCATAATACATTCAAAGTAATGCAATTTTTAGACGAACAACATTGAATAAGAACTCAAATGGACTAGACAAAATATAGTAAAGATAAAATAACCTAAAATCTTAATCCATTGGATAAATGAATTTGCCTAAGAGCCAAAATAGTCTAGAATAAACCAAACAAAAACCCTAATGGACTAGATTAAACATATTAAAGAACAAAATGACCAGAATTCTTAATCCCTTGAAACTAATGGACTTGATAGACGGATTAAATTGACTCAGAACTAAAATGGAGTGGAATAAACCTACTTAAGATCAACATGTTCTTAACTCGTAATCCATTCTACCTAATGCACTTCTTAGTTGAACTACATTGACTAAGAACCAAAATGGACTAAAATAAACCTAGTAAAGACAAAAAAGGACCTATATTCTTAATCCATTGAGACTTATGCACTTATTATATGAGCTACATTGTCTAAGAACCAAAATGGACTTGGATAAACCTAGTAAAGAAAAATAAATGACCTAAAATCTTAATTCATTGAGACTTATGCATTTATTGGGCAAACAACATTACGAAAGAACAAAAATTGACTAGAACAAATCTATTAAAGACCAAAAGTCCTAAAGTCTTAATCCTTACAAACTTATGCAATTTTTAGACGTACTACATTGACTAAGAACCAAAATCATCTACAACAAAGCTAGTAAATATCAAAATAACCCAAAATATTAATACATTGAGTATTATGCACTTATTGGACGAACTACATTGTCTAATAACCATGGTTTAGAGTAAACCTATTAAAGACTAAAATGACCTAAAAAATTTATCCACTCAAACAAAATGACTTTTTAGATGAACTACATTGCCTAAGAACCAAAATGGACAAGGATAAATCTAGTAAAGAATAAAATGGCCTATCCTTTGTGACAAAAGCACTTATTGGAGGAACTACATTACATAAAAACCAAAATGGACTAGAATCATAATTCATTCAAACTAATGCACTTTTTAGACGAACTACATTGAATAAGAACCCAAATGTACTAGACTAAATATTGTAAAGACAAAATTACATAATACTTAATCCAATGAGGCTTATGCACTTATTGGACAAACTACTTTGTCTAAGAATCAAAATGTAGAATAAACAAAATAAGAACCCCATTGGATTAGATTAAATATAGTCAAGACCAAAATGACATAAATTATTAATCCCTTAAAACTAATGAACTTATTAGACGAACTAAATTGACTCAAAACTAAAATGGAGTGGAATAAACCTAGTAAAAATCTTAATGCATTCTACCTAATGCACTTCTTAGTTGAACTACCTAATGCACCTAAAATCATAATCCATTGAGACTTATGGGTTTATAGGACGAACTACATTAACAAAAAAAAAATGACCAGAATAAACCTATTAAAGACCAAAATGACATGAAATCTTAATTGATTCAAACTAATACACTTTTTAGACGTACTACATTGACTAAGAACCTAAATGGACTAGAATAAACTTCATAAAGACCAAAATGACCTAAAATCTTAATCCCTTAAATCTAATGCAATTATTAGATGAAAAAAATTAACTCGAACTTCATTGACTAAGAATCAAAATACGCTAGAATAAACCTAGTAAATACAAAAATGAACTAAAATTTTAATCCATTGAGACTTATGAACTTCTTGGATGAACTACATTAAATAAGAAAGAAAATTTGCAAGGATCAACCAAGTAAAGACCAAATTGACCTAAAATCTTAAACCTTTTATACTAATGCACTTTTTAGATGAACTACATTGACAAAGAACCAAATGGACTAGCTAAGCCTAGTCAAGACCAAAATAACCTAATATGATAATCCTAGAGATTTATGCATTTATTGGACCAACTACATTGCCTAAGAACCTAAAATATCAAATCCAATCAAACTATTGCATTTTTTTTATGAACTACAACGACTAAGAACCAAAATAGACTAGAATAAACCTAATAAAGACCAAAATGATATAAAATCTTAATCCATTGAGAGTTATGTTGTTATTTCAAGAACTACATTACATAAGAATTTTTTTTTATCTAAAACAAATCTATTATAAACCAGAATATCCTAAAATCTTAATACATTCAAACAAATGCACTTTTTAGGCAAACTACATTGATGAAGAACAAAAATGGACTAGAATAAACCTAGTAAAGAGAAAATTGACGTAAAATCTTAATTTATTTAGACTTATGCACTTATTATACAAACTACATTGCATAAAAACAAAAATAGACTAGAATAAACCTAGTAAAGACATAAGTGACCTAAAATCTTAATCCATTGAGACTTATGAATTTATTGAAAGAACTACATTACTAAGAATAAAAATTGATAAGAATAAATCTATTAAAGACCAAAGTGACCTAAAATCTTAATCAATTCAAACTAATACACTTTTTAGACGTTCTACATTGACTAAGAACCAAAATGGGCGAGAATAAACTTCGTAAAGACCACAATGACCTAAAATATTAATCCCTTTAAACTAATGCAATTATTAAACAAAATAAATTAACTAAAAACAAAATTGGAATAGAATAAACCTAGTGAAGACCAAAATGTCTTTAAATCTTAATACACTCCGACTGTAGCATTTCTTAGACGAACTTCATTGACTAAGAATCAAAATGGTATAGAATAAACCTAGTAAAGATAAAAATGATGAACTGTGCACTTAATGGATGAACTACATTAAATAACAAACAAAATTTGACTAGGATCAACCAAGTAAAGACCTAAACGACCTAAAATATAATCTCATTCAAACTAATTCACTTTTTAGAGGAACTACATTGCTTAAAACCAAATGGACTAGCTAAGCCTAATAAAGACCAAAATGACCTTAAATGATAATCCATTGAAAGTTATGCACTTATTGGACGAATTACATTTCCTAAAAACATAAAATCTTAATCGATTTAAACTAATGCATTTGTTTTTATGAACTACATTGACTAAGAACGAAAATAGACTAGAATAAACCTTGTAAAGACCAAAATGTTCCAAAATTTTAATCGATTGAGAGTTATGCACTTATTTGAAGAACTACATTGCTTAAAAAAAAAATTGACTAGAACAAACCTATGCTAGACCAAAACGACCTAAAATCTTAATCCATTCACTATAAGCACTTTTTAGACAAACTACATTGATTAAGAACCAAAGTTGACTATTGTAAAATTAGTAAAGATCAAAATGACCTTAAATATAATCCCTTGAAACTAATGCAATTATTAGGCGAACTAAATTGACTCATAACTATGTTTGATTGGAATAAACATAGTAAAGACCAAATTGTTGTTAAATCTTAAACCATTCTACCTAGTTGACTTCTTAGATGAATTACATTGAGTATGAACGAAAATGGTTTAGAATAAACCTAGTAAAGACAAAACTGATATAAAATCTTAATTAATTGAGAGTTATGCACTTATTATACAAACTACATTGTCTAAGAACCCAAATCTTCTAGGTTAAACTTAGTAAATACAAAAATGATCATAAATCTTAATCCACTGAGACTAATGTAATTATTAGACAAACTACATTACCAAAGAACCATAATTGACTAGAATAACCCTATGAAAGACCAAAATGACTTAAAATCTTAATCTTTTCAAACTAATTCACTTTTGAGAAGTACTATGTAACATCCCAAATTAAGGAATTAAAAATAATTAGAATAAACCTAATAATAAAAATGCATTAGAATAAACCTAATAAAGACTAAAATGACCTCAAATCTTTATTCATTTAAACTAATTGCCTTTTTAGGTGAACTACATTGCCTAAGAACAAAAATGGACTAGAATAAACCAAGTAAAGATTAAAATGACTTAACATCTTAATCCATTGAGACTTATGCACTTATTTGAGGAACTACATTATATAAGAACCAAAATGGACTAGAATAAACCTAGTAAAGACCAAAATGATCTAAACTATTAATCCATTGATAGTTATGAACTTATTCAAAAGACTGCAATGCTTTAGAATAAAATTGACTAGAATAAACCTATTGTAGACCAAAACTAACTGAAATCATAATCCATTTAAATTAATGCACTTTTTAGATGAACTACATTGAATAACAACCAAAATGTACTAGACTAAACCTAGTAAAGACAAAATTACCTAAAATCTTAATCCATTGACACTTAGGCACTTATTGGACAAACTACTTTGCCTAAGAAACAAAATGCACTAGAATAAACCTATTAGAGACCAAAATGCCCTAAAATCTTATTCCATTTAAGCTTATGCAATTTTTAAAAGAATTATATTAACTAAGAACCCTAGTGGACTACATTAAACTTAGTAAAGACCAAAATGACATAAATTTTGAATCCCTTGAAACTAATAGACTTATTAGACGATGCAATAAATAGGTCCTCTAGCAGTAGGAAGAGTAGTCCTAGTTACATTCATTATTGGCTCCACCTTCGAAGCCTTGCAATTCTTTGCAAAGTGCCTGATTTATGGCAATTGTAGCAAGTTGGACTGTTAAAGGTACAAGCATTAGCATAATGTCCCTCTTCTCCACATCAGAAACATCTTATCGCTTGTCCCACTTGTCTCCCAAAGTCTTGGTTCCCTGGGCGATTCTGCCCACCGTTGTTATTATGTGGCCGATTATAAGGTTTAGCAAGTTGTTTCCCCTTGTTGTTCTGATATTTCACCCGACTAGGCCCTCCTATACTAAAATTCCCTCCTCTACTAGCCCTCTTATTCTTCATATCCTCAACTTCCCTACATTTTTCCACAAGAACTTGGAAACGTTGAATTCACAAGGGTAAGACAGAGTCTTGAATCTCGTACTTTAGTCCGTCTTGGAAACGATGACACAAGAATGGCTCATTAATCTCTTCACGGAAAAATCTGAAATGCCTTGATAGTGATTCAAACTTAGCAGCATATTCGCCCACGGTCATGTTCCCCTGATGTAGTTTCAGGAAATCATCACCCAGTTTAGTCCTGGTACTCATCGGGAAGTATTTGTCTAAAAACTTCCTTTTGAAAGATTCCCAGTTCACCTCCTCGTGAGCTGATCTCATCAACAATCTTGCACTCCTCCACCAGTACTCAGCATCTCCTAGTAGCATATAAGTGGCACAGTTGACCTTCACTCCCGCTTGACAGTTAATCATTTCGAAGATCTTCTCCACTTCTTGGATCCATTGATCCGCTTTCTCTGAATTCCCATCCCCTCAAACTTGGGAGGATTGTAGCGACGAAAGTCTTTTAATCCTCTTGACTCTGCAGCACGGATCTCTCTTTCCCTCTTTTCAAGATCATGTTAAGTCTTGGCAGCAGTTTGTGCAGCAACAGAAGCAGCCATGTTATTCATAGTATCTGCCATTCGACCATCCCTATTAGCATTGGCTCTCGGAGCGTCATTCCTCCTTGGCGGCATGGTTTTCCTATAAAAGCATCATCAAGTAAAGTCTTACCACTACTTCAAATAATTCCAAAAATAACATCCAACCACAACAGCAAATAATAATTATTCTAAAATTGACAACTCAAACCACCTAAACTAACGCATGATCAGACAACAACTCCTAACCTACAAGTTAACCTACAATCTAGAACTAAAGGTTCCACAGCCCCCAAAGAAAACCAAACCAAAGCTCTGATACCACAATGTAACACCCCAATTTTTAATATCGAGTGTGTATTTTTCTTTCAAAAGAAATTAAAATAAAACAGAGAAATAAATAAGGTAACACCTTTGGATAAATAATTAAGTCATTATAATTTACAAGCAGCGGAAAAGTTTCTCAAAATATGAATTCAAAATATTTAAATATCAAAAGTGGTACAGTCTTCCAATTTAAAAATAAAAGCAACCCAAAAGAAAGACATATGTTCCCTCTGTGTCAACCTAGTCTGATCATTCTACAAAATAACTAAACACCCTAAGTGATCTCCACGCGCCCCGTGAAATCCTCTTAATGTAGCTTCAGTCAAGCATTCCCATCTGTAGGGTACGAACCGGTAGGATCATCCTGGCTCTCATCTGAGGGCAAAGCCCAGATTTCCAAAATAGTTGTAAAGGCTCACCAACCGAAATTAACAGTTAACACATAACATTTAAGTTTTTAAATGCATAAAATATCCTCTCAACTAAGAATGCACCTTAAAAGGATTTCCCATATGCGAAAAGTTCATATAATGCTTTCCAAATGTAAATGAAATCAAATAAAGTTCTCAATCCATCGAGTAATACATAACTGACCAAAACATTGATAAATCAATTGAGCAATCAATTATCTAACTCAAAATAAGATTTTATACTGAGTCAATCGATTGGGCAAATCGATTTCCTGAAAGTTTTTAGTGAAAACTGAACTCTGGCTTAAATAAATCGATTGGGCAAATCAATTTAGTGAAAAACTGAGCCCCTGTATTGAAGCCAATCGATTGGGTCAATTGATTGAATGAAAAACATGAGCCCCTGTATTGAAGCCAATTGATTGGGCAAATCGATTTCTTAAATGGTTCTGAAAAACATATTACCAAATCGATTAGGTAAATCGATTTTGGCAAATTTGCAAAGTCCTTGTAACTCATCAAATCGACTAGGGAAATCTATTCCCCTGCATATTCTTCCCAAAATTCATAAACTAACTCAATCACATTCATACACAACTCCAAATCTTAACACTTAGCAATTTCAACACAATCACTACAACATCATGAACTTCGAACTAGTTTTGCAAACAACATGCTATCACACAATTCCAAATCATAACACTTAACACTTATAACACAATCACTACAACATCATGGGTTTCGAAATGGTTTTGCAATCAAACATGCTTTCACACAATTCCAAACATAACACTTAGCAATTTCAACACAATCACTACAACATCATGAACTTCGAAATAGTTTTGCAATCAACATGCTATCGCACAATTCCAAATCATAACACTTAACACTTGTAACACAATCACTACAACATCATGAGTTTTGAAATAGTTTTGCAATCAAACATACTTTCACACAATTCCAAACATAACACTTAGCCCTTATAACGCAATACCCACACGGACAAGATGAACCAACAAATCACATGGAATCATCTTGACGCGACAATCCCCACACAGACAAAATGAACCAACAAATCACAATTTACCAGAGTGTAGTCTCTCACGGACAAACATCTGTGCAGTCTCTCACAAACAAACACAATTTACCAGGGAGTAGTCTCTCACGGACAAACACCTATGCAGTCTCTCACGGACAAACACAATTTACCAGGGTGTAGCCTCTCACGGACAAACACTTGTGCAGTCTCTCACGAACAAACACAATTTACCGGGGTGTAGTCTCTCACAGACAAACACCTGTGTAGTCTCTCACGGACAAACACAATTTACCAAACACGTAAATCGTAAACGTACCACCTATCACGGGTCAGTACTGTTTACCGAGGTGCCACCTATCACGGGTCAGCATGATTTACTAAAAAGCGTAAATCGTAAACGTACCACCTATCACGGGTCAGTACTGTTTACCGAGGTGCCACCTATCACGGGTCAGCTCGATTTACTCAAAGAAAAAGCGTAAGTCGTAAACGTACCGCCTATCACAGGCCAAAGTACTATTTACCGAGGTGTCAACTATCACAGGTCAGCACAACTTACCAAACGTAATGCATGAGCATACACTGACTCCATCCATAACGATCGTTAAGTAAATGCAGATATTAAAAGATTCCCCATTTTTAATATTCATTTAACTTAAACAATTTTCACACCAAACGTTAAGCAAACTGACTTATTAAGAGATTCCCTATTCTAAATATTCTTTTAACTTAAACGATTTTCAAAACAACATTAAGTAAGCAAGACATTAAGAGATTCCTCATTCTTAATACCCAATTAACTTAAACGATTTTCAAAACAACATTAAGTAACCATCATACTTCCTAAGCACATGTAGACACTTGCATTTTCATAAATAATATGCAATTTAACATGTTCCAGAATTACAAAATTATTTGTTGCATAATGTCTATGTAGAATGAAGCATAATCAAAAAATTACCTTTCCAAAAATTGAATACTCAATCTTATATCTTGTACATGAAAATTGCTCATCCTCTTTGCTATTCCAAAATTACAAGAATGCCTATATAGAATGAAAAATAATCAAAAAAAAAATAGAAATTCACAATTGATGTTAACAAATTGAGTAAGATGTGTTTTTCTTTTAAAATAACAATAATAATAAAAATATCAAATCAACCAGTAATCACGGCAAAAAGGAAATGAAAATGTACAACTATAAAAATTGAAAATAAAATACTAAAATGAGTGGTCATCATACTAAAATGAATCTTAAGCAATTATTTCTATGGTTGCTTTTTCTTAATGCATTGCATTTCTTTGACTAAATGTATGCAGGGAATTAATTACAATATGAGATTATGCAGTTCCCTTTTTATGTCTCATTAGGGGTTAAATTTGTGAACATCTGAATTTATCATTAGATTGGATTGGATTGCAAGAATAGTTAATTGGCTCATTTTTATTCATTCATTCACCTTCTATTAGATTGAGAATCTTAAGCAATTATTACTAACAGATTAGTTGTACTTTTTTTTCAATTTGGAAATTTGCTGCCCCTTAATTTTATCATCACGGAAACCACTACAAGAAAACACATGCAGCTTCATCAATAAAAAATAGTGGAATAACAAAAAAAACACATGCAGCTTCATCAATCTACCAATTCACAACAGGCAGCAAAAAGGCAATAGGGTTCAGGAAACAAAGTAAAATCATCATAAGTCATTACAACGAAGTAAAGAAAATAATAAAAGCACAAACTTAAAACGGTAAAGAGTTGCTCAGGTAACCGCTCAGGTTCGACATGAATGTCGAAGTATCATCAAGCACTCAATGAATGCCATCAATAAACTGAGATTTCAGCATAGCAACACAACATGGTAATGCATAGCAATCTAAAACAATTGAAAGACAAACATGGATCTCCATCAATCTACCAAACTCACAAGTCACAATCATAAAGCTAGTTTGAAAAACAGAACTAAACATATTACAAACACTAAAAGGCAGCAGAGTTTCAAATGACTTTCAATTAAACTTATCCATAAAAAATTACACTGACTCAATTTTCCATAAGTGAAAAGAAAAGCAATAAGTTTTCACAATGTGAAGTATGAACCAATTTATAGGTGCTATATCTTTGAGTAATACCAATATTCAATCACCCATTGCATAACATCTATCAAAATAGATTGGAAAACTGAAAACTAGTTCAGTTATAAATCAGAATAAAATAGTTTTTTTACAGTATTGCAGCCCAGTTCACATCCAAGTCATTCACTTTAAAAGAGAAATAGAAAGGAAAAAGAAACCAAAAATTAAAACAATGAAAACTAAGAGTTGCTCAGTTAACCGCTCAGGTTCGACGTGAATGCCAAAGTACCACCAAGCACTCTACGAATGTCATCAGTAAACTAAAGTTTCATCATAGCCTAATGAGGTTTTGTATACAATACTTAGCCTAATGAGGTTTTTTATACAATACTTTAAGATTTTGAAGTGCATTGGCAGCAACATAAATTAGTGAGAAAGAAAAAATTAAAAGAAACAATATAACTTTACCACTGAAATAAAGTAGAAATTTTAAAAGCTAACACAACATAATTAAAATAAAGGTAAAACAAACTACATAGATTTTATCATGGTGGAATCAGAAAAATTGAAATACTTAGACATTCATAGATGTACTTGGCAACCATAATTTGAGAAAAATTGAAATCTATAAATTCTAACAGCATAAAATCGAGATACTCACAAAAGAAAGATACGGATTGAAAGTGGAAGGCATGATACCGTCGGTTTGGATGCAGCGGGAGGGATGGGTCGACTGAAACGATGAGCTATAGGGTTAAAAAGGCAGTCGCGTAGCTTATCGTCAGTGCTTTGCCTTGTTGTTCCGAGAACGATGCAGTGAAATAGCGAAGAAGACAGCACGACGAGAGACAGCGGCGATGCGAGAGAGCTCGAGTGAGGGCGGTGGTGTTGAAAGCCCTTGAGAATTTGAATTGGAAATGTTAGGGTTCAAATGGAGAGACAAAGGTTAAAGGGGATAGTTTCAAGAGGGTGAGGTGTTAGTATTGTTGTTATTAAGAGGTTGGTCTTTTATTTTTCTAAACAAATTTATATAAAAAAAATTAGATTATGTAATTAAAAAATAGAATTTAGTTGCTATTTCAATCTCTACTTTTGTTAGCGACCAATTTAGTGACGGAATAATATTTAGTTTCAAGGTTGAAAATTTCAGTCTCTATTTCGGTCGCTAGTGTAAAAGGAAAATTTTCTATTAGTGATAATTAGCGACTGAAATTTTGGTCGCTAAATTTTCTATTAGTGATAATTAGTGACGGAAAAATATTTAGTTCATAAATTCAAAATTACGGTCTCTATTTCGGTCGCTAGTGTGACATAAAATATTCGGTCTCTAAATCGGTCACTATAGGCGAAATTTCTAGTAGTGTTCTTTTCTGGAGACATAAAATATTAGGATTCAGAATGCTACAATAAATAAATAATTTTAATTTCATGGAAGACTAATTTTATAAGATTAATCCACGAGTTCAGAGTTTCATCAACACATTGAGATTCAAGTTACACTGTCAATTCCGCTTCATGATTCTATCTCTATTTATTTGATTATATTAATATTTTGATTGCCTAAATGGAATTTCAATAGGATCGATTAAATTCATTTGACAGAATTTGATTTCAATTTCAAATTTAATTGAATTCTAATTTTGCGACGCGTGATCGTTAATTGTAATATTTTGATGATTGTGATGCTTAATGCAATCAAACAAACTGAATTCACATAGGATTGATTACACTTGTTTGATCAATTCTATAGTCAAATAAGAATAGAATCAATAATTAGAAATTAAACTCATTGGTAGAATCTATGGTAGGTCTGAAACTCGAATTAGTGAATTAATTGTTTTACTCATCTGTTAAACAAAAGATCTAAAAAAGATCTAATATTATTATTATTACTATTATTATTATTATTATATCAAAGGTCCCTACAAAATGACTTGACTATTTACCTCTATTTATATTTTATCAATTGTATTTGACCCGTGTGCGACTGCAGATCTATGAAGAACATTGCATAACAACCAAAATGGACAACAATAAACCTAGTAAAGAAATAATTGACCTAAAATCTTAATCTATTAAGACTTTTTCACTTATTATACGAATTACATTGCATAGCAAACAAAAATTGACTAGAATATACCTTGTAAAAACCAAAACATCCTTAAATCTTAACCCATTCGAACCAATGCACTCCTTAGACAAACTACATTGACTAAGAACCAAAATAAATTATAATAGACCTAGTAAAGACAAAAATGACCTAAAATCTTAATCCATTAAGACTTATGCACTTATTATACGAACTACATTGTATAAGAACAACAATGGACTAGAATAACGCTAGTAAAGACATAAATGACGTAAAATCTAAATCTATTCCAACTAATGCACTTTTTAGACGTACTTCATGGACTAAGAACAAAAATTGAGTAGAATAAACTTAGTAAAGTTCAAAATGATCTACGTGACTATGGATTCTAATAGGTTTATTCTTGTCTATATTGGTTCAACGACAATGCAGTTCTTCCTATAAGTCCTTAAGTCTTAATGGATTAAGATTTTTAAGTCATTATGGTCTTCATTAGGTTTTTTCTAGCTCATTCTTGTTCTTCGTCAATGTAATTCTTCTAAAAAGTGCATAGTTTAGGTCATTTATAGGTTAATTCTAGTCCATTTTTGTTCTTAGGCAACGTAGTTCGTCCAATAAGTGCATAAGTCTCAGTAGAATAAGACTTTAGGGCATTTTGGTCTTTAATAGATTTTTGTAGTATGTTTTGGTTCTTATTCAATGTATTTTGTGTAAAACGTGCATTAATTTGAATGGATTAAGATTTTAGGTCATTTTAGTCTTTTATAGGTTTATTCTAGTCCATTTTTGTTCTTAGGCAACATAGTTCGTCGAATAAGGGCATAAGTCTTAATGCATTTAGATTTAAGGTCATTTTTGTCTTTACTTGGTTTATTTTAGTCAATTTTTGTTTTTAGTCAATGTAGTTCGTCTCATAAGTGTATTAGTTTTAATGCATTATGGTTTTAGATCATTTGGGTCTTTAGTAGGTTTATTCTTCTCTACTTTTGTTGTTAGACAATGTATTTCTTCCAATAAGTGCATAAGTCTTAATGGATTGAGATTTTAGGTCATTTGGGTGTTTAATACGTTTATTCTTGTCCATATTGGTTCTTACACCATGTAGTTCGTCCAATAAGTTCATTAGTTTGAATGGATAAACATTTTAGGTCATTTTGGTATTTAATAGGTTTATTCTAGTCCATTTTAGTTATGTAGTAATGTAGTTCCTTCAATCAGCGCATAAGTCTCAATGGATTAAAAATTTGGTCTTTACTAGGTTTTATACTAATCCATTTTGATTCTTACTCAATGTAATTTGTCTAAATAGTGCATTAGTTTGAATAGATAAAAATTTAAGGAAATTTTGGATTTTACTAGATTTATTTAAGTTCACTCTTGTTCTTACTCGAGGTACATTGTTCAGTAAGTGTTCTTAAGCAATGTAGTTCAATCACTCAGTGTGTAAGTCTAAACGGATTAAGATTTTAAGTCATTATGTCTTTACTTGGTTTATTCTTGTCCATATTTATTTCTTAGTCAATGTAGTTCGTCCAATAAGTGCTTAAATCACAATGAATTAAGATTTAAGGTCATTTTTGTCTTCACTAGGTTTATTCCAGTCCATTTTGGTTCTTAGGCAATGTAGTTCGTCAAATAAGTCCATAAGTCTTAATGTCTTAAGACATTAAGTCATTTTTGTCTTTACTAGGTTTTTACTAGTCCATTTTGGTTCTTAGGCAACATAGTTCGTCCAATAAGTGCATAAGTTTTAATGGATTGAGATTTTGGGTCATTTTAGTCTTTAAAAGGTTTATTCAAATCCATTTTGCTTCTTAGGCGATGTAGCTCGTTAAATAAGTGCATAATTCTTAGTGGATAATGATTTAAGGTCATTTTTATCTTTTCTTTGTTTTTGTTAGCCCATTTTGGTTCTTAGTCAATTTAGTTCGTTTAAAAAGTGCATAAGTTTGAATGGATTGGGATTTTAGGTAATTTTCTTCTTTCCTAGATTTATTCTAGTCCATTTTGGTTTTTAGTCAATTTAGTTCATCTAAAAAGTCCAATAGTTTAATTGCATTTTATATTTAATAGGTTTATTTTAATTCATTTTGGCTCTTAACCAATGTAGTTTTCCAATAAGTGCATAAGTCTTAATATATTAAGATTTTAGGTCATTTTGTTCTTTTATAAGTTATTCTATTCCAATTTTGTTTCTAGTCAATTTAGTTTCGTCCAATAACCGCATAAGTCGCAAATGATTATTATTTTATTTTATTTTTGTCTCTACTTGGATTATTCAAGTTCATTTCGATTCCTAGTACATTTGGGTTCTTAGTCAATGCAACTCATCTAAAAAGTGCATTAGTTTGAATTGATTAAGAATTTAGATCAATCAGGATTATAATTGGTTTACTCTAGTCAGCTTAGGTTCTTATGCAATGTCTCTACATATTATGATCTTAAGTCATATATGTCTTCACAAGAATTATTCTAGTTCATTTCGGTTCTTAAGCAATGTTGTTCGTCCAATTGGTGCATAAGCCTAAATGGATTAAGATTTAAAGTCATTATGCTCTTTAATTAGTTTAGTCTAGTCGATATTTGTTTCTTAGTCAATGTAGTTCATCCAATGGATTAAGACTTTAGGTTACTTTGGTATTTACTAAGTTTGTTATGGCCCAATTTTGATTTTTAATGAACATAGTTCATCTAAAAAGTGCATTAGTTTGAATGTATTAAGATTTAAGGTCATTTAGGTCATTAATTGGTTTGTTCTAGACCATTTTAGTTCTTAAACAATGTAGTTCTTACAATAAGTGCATAACTCATGAATGGATTAAGATATCCGAACATTTTTTTTTGTAATAGGTTTATTTAAGTTTATTTTGGTTTGTAGTCAATGTAGTTCATCCAATAAGTGTATATGTCTCAATAGAGTAAGAATTTAGTTCTTAAACAATGTAGTTCTTAAAATAAGTGCATAACACATGAATGGATTAAGATATCCGAACATTTTTGTCTGTAATAGGTTTATTCAAGTTTATTTTGGTTTTTAGTCAATGTAGTTCATCCAATAAGTGTATATGTCTCAATGGAGTAAGATTTTAGGTCATTTTAGTCTTTACTGGATTTATTCTAGTCCAATTTTGTTTCTTAGTCAACATTGTTCATCTAGAAAGTGCATTAGTTGGAATGGATTAAGATTTTAGGTCATTTTGGTCAATAATTGGTTTTTTCTAAACCATTTTGATTCTTAGACAATATAGTTATATCAATAAGTGCATAAGTCATGAATGCATTAAGATATACGGTCATTTTCGTCTGTAATAAGTTTATTCAGTTAATTTTGATTCTTAGGCAATGTAGTTCATCCAACAAGTGCTTAAGATTCAATGATTTATAATTTTCTATCATTTTGGCCTTTAGTAGATTTATTGTTTTCCATTTTAATTCATAGTCAATGTAGTTCATCTAAAACATACATTTGTTTGAATGGATTAAGATTTAACACCCTTTTGGTATGTAATAGGTTTATTGTAGTCGATTTTTTAGGCAATGTAGTTCTTCCAATAAAGGCATCAGTCTCAATGCATTAAGATTTGAGGTTGTTTGGGTCTTTATTAGGTCTACTCTAGTTCATTTTTCTTCTTAGTCGATGCAGTTTGCTAAAAAGTGCATTAGTTTGAATGAATTAATATTCAAGGTAACTTTTGTCATTAATAGGTTTATGTTTGTCCATTTTTTTCTTAAGCAATCTAGTTCGTCAAATATGTGTGTAAGTCTCAATGGATTAAGATTTTAGGTCATATTGATATTTTCTAGATTTACTCTAGTATATTTTGGTTCTTAGTCAATGTAGATCGTGTAATAAGTGTTTTAGTTTCAATGCATTAAGATTTTAGGTCATGTGGTTCTTTAATAGGTTTATTGTAATCCATTTTTCTTCTAAGGCAATATAGTTTGTCTAATAAGTCCATAAATCTTGATGCATTAAACTTTTTGGTCATTTTGGTGTTTATGAGAATTATTCTAATCAATTTTGATTCTTAATCAATGTAGTCCGTCCAAAACGTACATTAGTTTGTTTTTAGTCATTGTAGTTCGTTTAAAAAGTACATTAGTTTCAAAGGATTACAATTTTAGGTCATTTTGGTCTTTACTAGGTTTATTCTAGTCCATTTTTGCTTCTTAGTCAACGTAGTTTGCTAAAAAGTGCATTACTTTGAATGAATTAAAATTTTAGGTCATATTGGTTTTTAATAGGTTTATTCTAGTACATTTTGGTTCTTAGAAAGTGTAGTTCGTCCTATAAGTGGATAAGTTTCAATGGATTAGGACTCTTAGTCATTTTGATTTTACTAGGTTTATTCTAGTTCATTTTCATTATCAGTCATTGTAGTTCGAAAAAATAGTGCATAAGTTTCAATGGATTTAAATTTTTGTTCATTTTGGTTCATGATTTGTTTATTCTAGTCCATTTTTGTTCTTGGACAATATGGTTCGTCCAATAAGTAAATAATTTCAAGTGATTAAGATTTTAGGTCATTTTGGTCTTTGCTAGGTTAATTCTAGTCCATTTTTGTTTCTTATTCAATATAGTTTGTCTAAAAAGTGCATTAGATTGAACTGTTTAAGATTTTAGGTCATTTTGGTCTATAATAGGTTTATTCTAATCAACTTTGATTCTAAGTCAATTTAGTTCATCAAAAAAGTCCATTAGTCTATAATTTTATGTCATTTTGAACGTTAATAGGTTAATCTATTTTTATTCTTGGATAATGTAGTTTCTCTTATAAGTTCATAAGGCTCAATGGATTAAGATTTTAGGTCATTTTGCTTTTTACTATGTCTCTTCTGGTCCAATTTTGTTTCTTAGTCAATGTAATTTGTCCAATAAGTGCAAAAGTCTCAATGGATTAAGATTTATGGTCATTTTTGTGTTCACTAGGTTTATTCTAGTCAATTTAGGTTCTAAATCAATATAGTTTGCCTAAAAAGTGAAGCAGCTTGAATGGATTAAGATTTTAGGTCATTTTGATCTTCAATATGTTTATTCAAAACCATTTTAGTTCTTAATCAACGTAGTTCATCTAAAAATTGCATTAGTATGATAGGATTAAGATTTAAGGGCATATTAGTGTTCACTAGGTTTAATGTAGTCCACTCTGGTTCTTGTTAGACATAAGTCCTCCTGATCATGATTTTGACATAATTAACAAACATACAATGTTCATGCATCATTTGATAAAACTAACAGTTTGAACCGAGTTACATTTCAGGAAAACAAGCAAACACTATACACTTGGACACAAGCTTGGAACACAAGGAATCAAGCAAAAAGTAGATAATGTGCTGGAGAAAGATGCAATTCTGTCTAGTGTCATTTTTTGTTGTAGTTGTTAGTTATTAGACTTTTCAATGTGATTTCATGCTTAAGTATTTGCCAAGTTAAAAATGAAATCTTAAAATTAACAAGTAAACAAATCGATTAGCAAGTCAATTGAGAAATCCATTGTGCAATCAATTGCTTGACTCAGAATTAGAGTTTTCACTAAGTCAATCGATTGGGAAATCGATTACTTGAAGGATTTTAGTGAAACCTGAACTCTGGGTCTAAATCAATCCATTGGGCAATCGATTAGTAATTCAATTGAGAAATCAATTTTGTAACTTACAGAGCCAAGCTAACACTTCGCAAATCGATTGGCAAATCGATTCAGTAAACTCCTTTTCATCAGACTTGGCTTCTGTAATCAACCAATCGATTGGGACATCAATTGAGTAATCGAGTTATTGAGTCACAAAGCCAACCATTTACTGAAACAATCGATTGGCAAATCGATTGGGAAAAAGCTTTTTATCAGACTTAGCCTCTGTGAAAAATCAAATCGATTGAGATATCAATTGAAATCAATTTCTTAACTTGCAAGATATAGACAAATCGATTAGGTAATCGATTGTGAAAATTGAAATGGTTAATCATATATCAGCACAAGTTCCTAATCGATTGGCACATTGATTTTCAACTAAAGGTTGAGCCGTTGTAACTATTTGAATCGATTGGCAAATCGATTGGAATAAGATAGCTGAGCCACTGTAACTATTTGAATCGATTGGTAAAGCGATTGGAATGAAACAGCTGAATCACTGTGACCAGGCAAATCGATTGACGAATCAATTGGAGCAAAATATTGGAGTCGCTGTGATCAGTCCAATCGATTGACAAATCGATTGAAGTAATTGTTTGAGTTACAGCCAACTGCCAAATCGATTATGAGAATAAACATGAGTCGAATGAGTAATCGATTGTTTTGATCTCGTTGTTGGAACAAAACACTTCTAACCGATTACCCAATCGATTCAGATATGAACTTGCTTCTGTTTTTGATTTAAGCATCAAAAGAATCGATTGGCAAATCGATTCATTCATATACTTTCAAGAACCAAGAAAAACAAGAAACACGATAATCGATTGGGCAATCGATTAGGCTGTTTTTAAACCTTTATAAAATCGATTAAGAATTCGATTTTGTTGTTGTTTTTCTTAACATATATAAGCTGACTCAAATCACTTTTTCTCACGACCTTTGAATAACTTTTGACACACTTGAAACACTTAATGAACATACTTTTTCGTAACACTGAAATCTGGAAAAATACTTTGAGAGAAAGAATAGAAAACACACTAAATACTATCTTGGCAAATCCTTATTGTGTGTATTTCATAGTTTGATTGAGTCACCTTTATTAGTGATATTTGATCTTTTGTCATCTCTATAAACAACATTTTGTAAAGAAAGTTTTGTAGAAACCCAGTATAGAAACTGGTAACTATCTTCGTTGATGAGGGTGTTCATCAAGAAGAAGTTTCATCGTTATCTTGGGAGAGTTTGCTGATTAACTCGAGGGATACAGTTGGTGCACAATAGAAGCAAGAGAGTTTTTGGATAGATAGGCCTTGTGTTAGCTGGACAATCTGAAAAACACACTCTAGACGATTCTATTGGAAAAAGGCTGAAATCGGTTCGATTTCGGGACTGGATGTAGGCTGTCATACTGACAGCCGAACCAGTATAAATCTTGGTGCACAATTTTCTAACCCTTTCTCTTTATTTCAACATTGCATGAATTCTGAATCTCGAATGCATGTGTTAGCAAAATTCTGTCTTGATTGATATTACTTGAATGGTTGATTTGGCATGTTTGTATCTTGATTATTCTGTTGAACAATTATTGTATCTGCTGCACTAGTAATTAGACAATACATGTAATTGTGAATCTTCGCTTAGAAACAATTTCTTGGGACTATGATTGATAACTTGTTTAATAAAATTGTATTTGTTAAACTGATTAGTAATCTTGTAAGAATAGTAAAGACATTTCATATAAATTTTTAACAAATAGAGGCCAAAAATTCACAATAGTTCTTAGTTAACATAGTTCTTCAAATAAATGCATTAGTTTCAAGGGATTAAGATATTAGGTCCTTTTGATCATTACTAGGTTTATTCTAGTCCATTTTGGTTCTTAGGGAATGTTGGTCGTCTAAAAATTCATTCATTTGAATGGATTGAGATTTAAGGTCATTTTGGTCGGTTATAGATTTATTTTTATTTATGTTGGTTCTTAGGCAACGTAGTTCTTCCAATAGATGCATAAATCTTAATGGATTAGGATTTGAGGTTGTTTTTGTCTTTACTAGATTTATTCTAGTTCATTTTTGTTCTTAGTTAATGTGGCTCATCTAAAAAGTGCATTTGTTCTTAAGCAATGTAGTTCGTCCAATATGTGATAAGTCCTAATAGATTAAGATTTAAGGTCATTTTGGTCTTTAATAGGTTTATTCTATTCCAATTATGTGTCATAGTCAATGTAGTTCGTCGAATAAGTGCATAAGTCTAATTGGATATAGATTTTAGATAGTTTTGGTCTTTACTATGTTAATTCCTGTACATTATGGTTCTTAATCAATGTAGTTCATTTAATAAGTGTTTTAATTACAATGGATTACAATTTTAAGTCATAAGTTCTTATTCTAACCATTATAGTTCTTATGCAGTATAGTTTGTCCAATAAGTCTATAAGTCTCGATGGATTAAGATTTTAGGTCATTTTGGAGTTTACAAGGTTTAATCTAGTCAAGTTTTGTTCTTAAACAATATAGTTCGTCTTAAAAGTGCATTAGTTTGAATGCATTAAGATTTAAGGATATTTTGGTCATTGATAGGATTATTATAGTCCATTTTGATTCTTAGGCAATTTAGTTCGTCGAATAACTGCATAGGTCCCAATGGATAAATATTTTAGGACATTTTTGTCATTAATAAGTTTATTCTTGTCCATTTTGTTCTTTACTAGGTTTATTCTAGTCCAATTATGTGTCTTAGTCAATGTAATTCGTTGAATAGGTGCATGAAGTTTGTCTTAGCCTATGAAGTTCGTCTAATAAGTGTTTTAGTTTCACTGGATTAAGATTTTAGGTCATTTTTGTCCTTAATAGGTTTATTCTAATCTATTTTGGTTCTTAGGAAATGTAGTTCGTTAAATAAGTCCATAACTCTTGATGGATTAAGATTTTGTTTTTCTATTTTGAGGTTTACAAGGTTTAATGTAGTCAATTTTGGTTCTTAATTGATATAATTCGTCTTAAAAGTGTATTAGTATGAATAGCATAATATTCAAAGACATTTTTACAATTCCAAGGGTTATTTTATTTCGTTTTGGTTCTTAGTCAATGTAGTTCGTCTATTAAGTGCATTAGTTTTAGTTAGGGATGGCAATTAGACCCATACCCAATGGGTACCCGCAAAAAACCCACAATGGGTAGGGTAAAAATCTGCATAATGGGTATGGGCATGGGGGCAGGTAATTACCCACAAAATTAAGCGGGTATGGGTGTGGGTACGGGTACTGTAGTACTCACCCCGCCCAGCACCCACACTTATATAAATATATTATTTATTTATTTACTTATTATATTAGTGTTTAGTTTAATTAATTGTTTTCTTTTATGTTTTAACATTTATTAATATCATTGGACCACTACAATATTTATAATTGAAAGATAAATATTTGCAAACTTTTAAAGAATCTGATGATGATAAATATGTAAATAATTGTGATTTTATAACTAATAGTTATGTCTTATTAATCGTGACTTTATAATTATACTTGCAACTTTGTATCAATTATCTCAAATAATATTATCGTATGACTTGCAACTTCATAAAATATAATTACGGATATTTAAATATGTATTGTAATGAGTGTTCATTTGAAATGTTTAAATTATAAAATATTTTGGTTTATAATATTTAATGATTGGATTTAAGATATTTGAATAATTTTTAAATTTAATCACAACAATATCATTTTTTTACCGAATTTTTTAGTTAAAGCGTGGGTAATGGGTATGGGTACGAGCACTTAGGTACCTAGAGGGTAAGAATACGGACATTAAAGAAAGTTGACACCCAAGAGGATACGGGCACAGATATGGGTATTTTTTTAAATTGCGGGTATGGGAACGGGTACTATAGTACCCTACCCAAACCCTACCCGTTGCCATCCCTAGTTTTAATGGATTAAGATTTTGGGTCATTTTGGTCGTTACAAGGTTCATTCTAGTCTATTTTGGTTTTTTTCAACATAGTTTGCCCAAAAAGTAAGTTCATTTCACTGGATTAAGATTTTAAGTCATTTTGTTCTTTAATGACGTTTTGATTTTTCCTAAGAGCATTAGTTTCTAGGGATTAATTAATTAGGTCCTTTTGGTCTTTGCTAGGTTTATTCTAATCGATTTTGGTTCTTAGGCCATCTAGTCCAATTATGTTTCGTAGTCAATGTTGTTTGTCTAATGAATGCATAAGTCTCAATGCATTACAATTTTAGGTCATTTTAGTCTTTACTAGGTTTATTCTAGTATATTTATGTTATTAGACAATGTAGTTCATCTAATAAGTTCTTAAGTCACAATGGATTAAGATTTAAGGTCGTTTTGGTCTTTATTAGGTTTATTTGGTCCATTATTGTTCTTACTATATGTGGTTTTTGGTCAATCTAGTTCGTCTAGAAAGTGTATTAGTTTGATCGATTAACATTTAAGGACATTATGGTCTCTAATAGGAATAATCTAATCCATTGTGGTTTTGTGTCAATGTAGTTCGTCTAATAAGTGCATTATTTTCAAGGGATTAAGATTATAGATCATTTTGGTCTTTACGAGGATCATTCTAGTCCATTTGGGTATTTTTCAATGTAGTTTCTCCAAAAAGTGAATTTGTTTAAATGGATTAAGATTTTAACTCATTTTGGTCTTTAATAGGTTTATTATGATCAATTTCAGTTTGTAGGTAAAGTAGCTGGTCCAATAAGTGCAAAAGTCTTAGTAGATTAAGATTTTCGGTCATTTTGGTCTTTACACCAAGTAAATTTTGGTGCTTAGTCAATGTGGTTCGTCTCAAAACTACATTAGCTTGAAAGGATTTAGAGTTAAGGACATTTTGGTCTCTGATAGGTTTAATTTAATCCATTTTGGTTTTGTGTCAATGTAGTTCGTCTAATAACGACATTATTTTCAATGGATTAAGATTTTAGGTCATTTTGGTCTTTACAAGGTTAATTCTATTCCATTTAGGTTCTTTTTCAATGTAGTTTGTCTAAACGGTGCATTTGTTTCAATGGATTTACATTTTAAGTCATTTTGGTATTTCATAAGTTTATTCGTATCCATTTTGGTTCTTTGCCAATTTAGCTCATCCAATAAGTGTATAAGTCTTAATGGATTAAGATTTTATGTTATTTTGGCCTTTACAAGGTTTATTCCATTCCATTTTTGTTCCTAGTCAATGTAGTTCATCGAAAAAGTGCATTAGTTTAAATGGGTTAAGATTTAAGTACATTTTGGTCTTTACTAGGTTTATTCAATTCCATTAACGTTTTGAGTCAATATAGTTCGTCGAATAAGTGAATTAGTTTCAAGGGGTTAAGATTTTAGATCATTTTGATCATTACAATGTTTATTCTAGGTCAATTTGGTTCTTTATCAATGTAGTTCATCCAAAAAGTGCATTAGTTTTGATGGATTAAGATTTTAGGTCATTTTTGTCTATAATGGGTTTATTCTTGTACACTTTGGTTCTTTATTTTCAATGGATTAAGATTTTAGATCATATTTTTCTTTAATAGGTTTGTTCTAATTCATTTGGGTTTTTAGACAATGTTGTTCGTCCAATAAGTGTATAAGTCTTAATGGATTAAGGTTTTTGGTCATTTTGGTCTTTAAAAATTTTATTCTAGTCCATTTTGGTTCTTAGTCAATGTAGCTCATTGTAAGACCCATAATTTTAAAGTACATTGTATGTATTTTGGTATTGAACTCGGAGGCTTTTTAGCCAAAGTATTAATATTTTGGAATTTATATGACCAAAAAGATATTTTGATGCCCGATCAGAATTACTCGTCGATAAATAAATTGAATTAACTGCGGTGAATCTTTTACGAATAATTTAATGCGTTATGGGTGAAATGGTAATTTAACAAATATCTAGATATTTTGAGATATTTGTTAAAAGTAATTAAAATATATATAAATGTATATATTTGTTTGGGGAGAAAAGAAAAGGATATAAAAAGGAAAGAAGGAAAAGGAAAGAAAGGAAAAACAAGGGAAAAAAAGACAAAGGAGAGAAAATCGCATTTTTCCATCTTCTTCCTCTGCCTTACGCGAGCAAGCTTCCTCCCTCCTCCATTTTTATTCATTTTCGTTTCCTTTGCTCCCTTTTCTTCAAGAATAGAAACCCAAGGCTTAAGGGGTAAGAAAACAAAGATTTCTCAACTTTACTCTTCCTCTTTGATTCAAAAACGAAGAAAAACGGTATTAGGGATTCAAACACAAACCTCCCCGTTTCATCTAGATCTAAGCTTCGTTTCGCGAAGAGATAGAAGGGAAAGTTGCTCACTACCACACTACGGTGCTAGGGGACCAACTTCGGAAGCGGCGTTGCGAGCGGAGATTTTACCGGATTTGCTCGCGGTGCTGTAATCGCACGTTACAGCTAACGTGAAGGTAAGGGCTCCTTCCAAACTTTTAGTTTGCATTTAGGGCCTTATCTGTAGTTGTGTGGACAGGAATTTGATTAGGGTTGGTGTATTGAATTGGGGAAAATGAATTTAACTCATTTATGTATAATTTTGAGTAAATAAAATTTGATGTATTTGAGTGTTATGATGGCGTTGATTTGTGTTCATCGTACATGGCATGTTCATACTTGATGTTTGTTGATTGATGTGGCTTGGTGTGAATCGTGAATTGAATTTGTTAACATGTTTGAGATGTGTTTTGTGTGGTTTGTGTGGAAAAATGATTTTGTGTGAGTTATGGATTGAATGTGAAAGTACGTTCGAGTTTGTTTTCTGTGGAATTTTGAAAACCATTAAGTTAAATGAGTATTAAGAATGGGGAATCTCTTAATATCTTGTTTACTTAATGTGTGTTTGGGAAAATCGTTTAAGTTAATTGGGCATTAAGAATGGGGAATCTCTTAATACTTTTGTTTGCTTGATGTTTTGTTTTGAAAATCGTTAAGTTAAATGAGTATTAAGAATGGGGAATCTCTTAATATCTGCGTTTACTTAATGTGGTCGTAAAGATGATTTTGTGGAGAAATGAATTGTTGTGTTTTGGCGTGAATTGTGTAATAAATTTGTGAATATGTTTGAGTTTGTTCTGTGTGGGATTTGAAAACCATTAAGTTAAATAAGTATTAAGAATGGGGAATCTCTTAATGTCTTGTTTACTTAATGTGTGTTTGTTTGTTGGAAAATCGTTTAAGTTAACTGGGCGTTAAGAATGGGGAATCTCTTAATGTCTTGTTTACTTATTCTTTGTTTTGAAAATCGCTTAAGTTAAATGAGTATTAAGAATGGGGAATCTCTTAATGTCTCGTTTACTTAATGTTTGTTTTGAAATTTGTTTAAGTTAAATAAGAATTAAGAATGGGGAATCTCTTAATGTCTTGTTTACTTATTGTTTGTTTTGAAAATCGCTTAAGTTAACTGGGCGTTAAGAATGGGGATTCTCTTAATGTCTTGTTTACTTATTGTTTGTTTTGAAAATCGCTTAAGTTAAATGAGTATTAAGAATGGGGAATCTCTTAATGTCTCGTTTACTTAATGTATGTTTTGAAATTTGTTTAAGTTAATTAAGAATTAAGAATGGGGAATCTCTTAATGACTTGTTTACTTATTGTTTGTTTTGAAAATCGCTTAAGTTAATTGGGCGTTAAGAATGGGGAATCTCTTAATGTCTTGTTTACTTATTGTTTGTTTTGAAAATCGCTTAAGTTAAATGAGTATTAAGAATGGGGAATCTCTTAATGTCTCGTTTACTTAATGTTTGTTTTGAAATTTGTTTAAGTTAAATAAGAATTAAGAATGGGGAATCTCTTAATGTCTTGTTTACTTATTGTTTGTTTTGAAAATCGCTTAAGTCAAATGAGTATTAAGAATGGGGAATCTCTTAGTGACTCGTTTACTTAATGTTTGTTTTAGTAAACCGTGCAGACCCGGGATAGGTGGCACCTTGGTAAACGGTACGGGCCCGTGATAGGCAGTACGTTTATGGTTTACGCTTTTTGGTAAGTTGTGCAGACCCGTGATAGGTGGCACCTCGGTAAACAGTACAGACCCGTGATAGGTGGTACGTTTACGACTTACGTTTCTTGGTAAACGGTACGGGCTCGTGATAGGCAGTACGTTTATGGTTTACGCTTTTTGGTAAGTTGTGCAGACCCGTGATATGTGGCACCTCGGTAAACAGTACAAACCCGTGATAGGTGGTACGTTTACGACTTACGTTTCTTGGTAAACGGTACGGGCCCGTGATAGGCAGTACGTTTATGGTTTACGATTTTTGGTAAGTTGTGCAGACACAGGATAGGTGGCACCTTGGTAAACGGTACGGGCCCGTGATAAGCAGTACGTTTACGACTTACGTTTCTTGGTGAATTGTGTTTGTCCGTGAGAGACTACACCCTGTTAAATTGTGAATTGTTGGTTCATTTTGTCCGTGTGGGTATTGTGTTATAAGTGTTACGTGTTATGTTTTGGAATTTGGTGATAACATGTATGATTGCAATACCATTTCGAAAACTCCTGATGTTGTAGTAATTGTGTTATAAGTGTTATGTTTTAGAATTTGGTGATAACATGTTTGATTGCAATACCATTTCGAAACTCCTGATGTTGTAGTAATTGTGTAATAAGTGTTAAATGTTATGTTTTTGGAATTTGGTGATAACATGTTTGATTGCAATACCATTTCGAAACTCCTGATGTTGTAGTAATTGTGTCATAAGTGTTAAATGTTATGTTTTTGGAATTTGGTGATAACATGTTTGATTGCAATGCCATTTCGAAACTCCTGATGTTGTAGTAATTGTGTCATAAGTGTTAAATGTTATGTTTTTGGAATTTGGTGATAGCATGTTTAATTGCAATACTATTTCGAAACTCATGTTGTTGTAGCGATTGCGTTATATGTGCTAAGTGTTAAGATTTGGGATTATGTATGAATGTGATTGAGTTAGTTTATGAATTTTTGAAAGAATACACAGGGAAATCGATTTACCCAATCGATTTGATGAGTTACAAGGGCCCTGTCTTTCACGAAATCGATTTACCCAATCGATTGTGTAATATGTTTTTCAAAACCATTTAAGAAATCGATTTGCCAAATCGATTGGATTCATTACAGGGGCTCTGTCTTTCACGAAATCGATTTGCCCAATCGATTGGATTCAATACAAGGGCTCTGTCTGTCAGGAAATCGATTTACCCAATCGATTGCGTCAATCGATTTACCCAATCGATTGATTTAAGCCCAGAGTTCAGTTTTCACTAAAAACATTCAGGAAATTGATTTCCCCGATCGATTGGCTTAGTGGAAAAACTTATTTTGAGTTAGATAATTGATTGCTCAATTGATTTATCAATGTTTTGGTGAGCTACGTATTACTTGATGGATTGAGAACTTTCTTTTGATTTCATTTACATTTGGCAAGCATTATATGAACTTTTAGCATATGGAAAATCCTTTTAGGTGCATGCTAAGTTGAAAGGTTATTTGTGCATTTGAAAAGCTTAAATGTTATGTGTTAACTGTTAATTTCGGTTGGTGACCCTTTACAACTATTGTGGAAATCTGGGCTTTGCCCTCAGATGAGAGTCAGGATGATCCTATCGGTTCGTACCCTACAGATGGGAATGTGGATGGGAATGGTTGATTGGAGCCACGTTAGGAGGATCTCACGGGGCGCGTGGAGATCACTCAGGGTGTTTAGTTGTTTTGTAAAATGATCAGACTAGGTGGACACAGGGAACATATGGCTTTCTTTTGGGTTGCTTTTATTTTTAAAACTGGACGACTGTACCACTTTTGTTATGTAAATATTTGAAATTCATATTTTGATAACTTTTTCCGCTGCTTGTAAATTATAATGACTTAATTATTTATCCAAAGGTGTTACCTTATTTATTTCTCTGTTTTATTTTAAATTCTTTTGAAAAAAAAAATACACCCTCGCTTTGAAAAACGGGGTGTTACACTCATCTAATAAGTGTATTAGTTTCAACGGATTAAGATTTTAAGTTATATATGTCCTTACTAGATTTATTCTAGTCCGTTTTGGTTCTTGGTCAATATAGTCCGTCCAATAAATGCATAAGTCTTAAAGGATTAAGATTTTAGGTTATTTTTGTCTTCACTAGGTCAATTCTAGTCCATTTGGATTATTAGTCAATGTAGTTCATCTAAAAACTCCATTAGTTTGAATGGATTAAAATCTTATGTTATTTTGTTATTCAAAAACATTTTTGTCCTTAGTCGTTGTAGTTCAATTAAAAAGTGTGTTAGTTTGAAGGTATTAAAAAAAATCCATAAAGACCAAGTATAAAACACAAATATACAATGTAGTTCTTCTAATAAGTGCATTAGTTTCAAGAGATTAAGATTTTAGGTAATTTTTGTCCTTACTAGATTTATTCTAGTCCATTTTGGTTCTTCATCAATGTAGTTCGTCCATTAAATGCATAAGTATCAATAATTAAAATTTTAGGTCATTTTTGTCTTCTTTAGATCAATCCTAGTCCATTTGATTCTTAGTCAATGTAGTTCATCTAAAAACTCCATTAGTTTGAATGGATTAAAATTTTATGTTATTTTGTTCTTCAATATGTCTATTCAAAACCATTTTGGTCCTTAGTCATTGTAGTTCGTTTGAAAAGTGAATTAGTTTTAATGGATTAAAAAAACATCCATAAACACCAACTATAAAACACAAATATATAAGGGGAAAAACAACAAAAATCAAATGGAAACTTTGGAAAGACTATATATAAACTACACAAAATAGCATAGTTTTTCTAAGGAATTATGAACTATAAACTAAAAAACATATCTTATGAGAATGGTAGCATGGAAAAATCCATAGGCCATTCCAGATAACTAATTTGCATATCTTCACCTATGTTGATATTACCTCTACTTGTTAGTGGAAAAGTGGTTTTAGTTACAATCATCTGGTTGATGTTTTGATGATAAAAAAAAAAACAAACATATAAAGAACAATAATCCCCTAGTTATGCTTGCAAAGTTACCAGATTAAGTTAGAAGACAAATATCTATATTAATAATTATCTATTTTAAGGTAGCATAAATTACAAGTAAGTTACAAATAATAATCTAACTGCTTCTAAACACATAATATTATCAACTACTAAACAAGTAATTTTGTTTACTAATAGAACATATCGTAATATAGTAATAAGAAGTATTGCAATATGTAGTTCAAGTTAAAGTGTTACAAGTTTATGTTCTGATATAAACTAGATCCTCCAACGAATAAAGAATTTACTAAACAAAGTTCTTAGTGACTATGAAGAAATTGCTAAAGTTGTGTGTGACTCTGATGAACGCATTCTAATTCTGGTGACTTTATCTAATACAAGCAATGCTCTAATTAGTATGGCTCTAATAATCACAGTAAGCATCTAATCTTTCTTCCGATGTTAACCCTTGTCAAGTAAAACAGTCATTTGCTGCTAATAATTGTGTAAGGAAAAATGATTGTCTATCTTTGATAAGTGTATCAAGCAAAATGATCATCTGCCTCTAATAAGGGTGCTAAGCAAAATGATCGTCTGACTCTAATAATTGTGATAAGCATTGTATTGTCTGACTCTAATGAAAGTCAACGATCTGAATAGACAATGCTCTAAAAAAGAAAAATATGTTTATCCTCTGGTCAACATCTGGAATCCATTAATTTTTTCTGAAATTCTATGTGACATCATATTTTAGTAACACCCTCTAAGATATGCCCCTCTTAAATTCAAGATACACAAAATCAATCAAGAAGTTATACATGGATACATATTAAAGATTGATCTACCTTAAATGGTAATTGAAGATTTCCAACGGTAACATTCTCAATAGACGCTTCTTCACTGTTTTTAAGAAGAAATTGTCTAGTCATTCGAGAAACGAGAGAGAATGAAAAAGACAATGTGTTAAAAAGAAATTATTAAAAAACGAAAACCAAGTCAAAAGAAAAGTATGAGTGAAAAATCCTCTCAATGTTAGAATCCTAGAAACAAACTTTGTGTCAATTCAGACACAAACTACATCTGATGTAAATCAGTCTGACATTGACAACAATTCTCTCACTCCTAAGTGGTACCTGAAAAGGTACAACAACACTAATGAATCTCAACGGCAGGTTGCAAGAAAGTTGAAGAAGGATTTTGACAAGGACAAACTAGAGAAAATTACTCAAAGCCTGAAGAGGCATAGTAAAGAATACTTGTATGTTATTATTTGAAATAGTGAATTAAGTCAAAGACTGAGGCAAAATCTCTCTGTAAGAGGAGTACTAAATGTAGCAATAGTAATGGTGTCAATAACTAAAAAATTATATGTGTTCTCTCTCTTTCTATCTCTCTCATCTTAGTTCTTTATGATTCAACCTTATTTTGACTAAACTTGTTTTAAGAGTAAGTTTAATGTTTGATAAAGAATATTTTTTTTGCAAAGAAATCGAAGTATCTTTCAGAAATAGTGAAACACAATTCAAACCCCCACTTTCTTGTGTTTTCCGGCACCTTCACTACTAACCAACCTCAATTGAGCATGGCCCATATATTCCTGCCCCTCTATTTATTTTTTTTTTGTGTGTCCTCTCTATTTCATTCATTGATGAAGTTCCATTTTCAACGTCCTCCACGCCTTTGATTGACATTTGTGTCATCTTTTGTTCAACTTTCTTCAGCCATTAAATTCTCCGGTATGAATGTATTGACCAATGATATTTGTCATTTCCTTCTTCCTAGTTTCCTTCATTCGTTTCTTTAACTTCTCATTAACTTTCGCTATGCTTTGCCTCAAGAAACCCTCTTGATCCACCATCTTTGTACTTCCTCCAATTTCGGGCAAACATATAAATCTTGACAACACACTTTTGATTCTTGACTATAAATGTAAAACCTCTACTTTAGTATTATTTTTATCATAAATTATTGCAAATATTTCACTACTAGAAAGAAAAAAATTTAGCATCCACCAAAAACCCACGTTAAAAATATATTTAACTAGAGTCATGAATGATATATAATTAAGGGAAAAACTAAAAATTTACTAAATGAAGAAGAGGATTTCTATTGGATATTATACCTATTAAATAAATTAACTTCTTCATTATACTTATTGAAAAACATATATAGTTAGAGTAATGATATATAAACAAGGGAAAAACTAAAAATTTACTAAATGGAGAAAAGGATTTTCTATTTGACATTATACCTATTGACAAAACTTAACCTTCTTCATTATAGTTATTGAAAAACATATATAGTTAGAGTCATGAATGATATATAACCAAGGAAAAAACTGAAAATTTACTAAATAGAAAAGAGGATTTCTATTTGACATAAAAGAATACGTAAAGCATGAATTTAACAATTTTAATCTCATAATTTTGTCGTTTTTAAAAGAAATAAATGATAAAGTAAAATATTAAATAAATAAATAAAATGATGATTGATGGTCCGAAGTAATTTTTATATTAGTCTTTATTTCATAATGGTAAAATATGTATGATATGCAAGGCTTGCTAATACAAGATTTATCAAAACTAGTGTAAATAAAATAAAATTGAAAAAAATAGTAAAATTTGTAAATAAAATAATTCGAATAATTGATGAAATTAAAAAGAAAACGCGCTACACAAAAATAGGGTATTCCTTCGTACATACATTATAGGTTAATGAAAAGCTAATGTTTTTATAGTTTTCGTAAATAAAACTAGTTGTTCCAAAGAAATCTTTAAAAATAAATTACAATTAACCTGGCTACGCTTAACAATCACGCTTACAAGGCATGTAAAAGCTTCCAAAATCAAAACCTCTTTATTTTGAATCTAAATTACAATTAGTTAAATAAATCACCATAAAAAATTATCGAAACCTCTTTAACAATCGCACTTATAAGGCAAGTAGAAGCTTCCAAAATTGGAACCTCTTTATTTAAAATGTAAATTACAATTAGTTAACTAATATCACCATAAAAATTATCGATATTGATAATCCAACTACTCCTAAGATGGTCATATAACACAATTAAACGAAGGTTATTGAATACTATTGACCCACTAACTACATTAAGTTATCCGCAATCGACTAGCCATTGAAGCCAATAACATGATACACCTTCACTGCCATGTCACACTCTATATAAATAATTCCTACAAACCTACGACGTCCAACCATTCTACAACAAAATAAATGGCCACCAACTGAAATTAACATATAACATTTAATATATATGAAGCATAAATAACAAATAATAAAGCAAGCATATTAATCACATTATCAAACACAACTCATACATTAAACTCTCTAATGCAATTCATATATGCTAGTACACATGATTCTAGAATTTCAAATCATCTGCAAAAGGTGTGTGGACTTCTTGTCCATGTATTCTCTTGATCCAACATCAAGTCCCTCCGGACAGGCACAACTCAAAAATTCCCACTAAGATATGGAAATCCGTCATGAAAAACCATTGGTGGGCTCAACTCAATCAAATATCACGCACAACTATGAACGCATGAGCATACTATGAATCGTTCCCAATATTTGTTATGTCAATACATATATTAGAAGACTTTTCTTTTGAAATTCATTCAAACACTAATAATTCTCATCACATATTACACATAACATACTCCTGGCATTTATTACATAAGGATTCATAATACAGAGCACAAACACACATGTTTAGTAGTTATTGTTAGTGCATAAACGGTTTTAGCTACAATCATTTGGTTGGCATTTTGATGATAAGAAAGCAAAAAAATAATGAACAAGTATCCCCTAATTGTATTTGCTAGTGTGCAAATTAAGTTAAAAGACATTTATATTAATGACTATTTATTTTAAGATAACATAAATTATGAGTAAGTTAGAGATAATAGTTGAAAAGTTTCAAACGCAGAAAATATTATCACCTAATAAACAAGTAATTGTGTTTACTAATAGAACAAGTCATAATATAACAATAAGGATCATTGTAACAAGCATATGTTAATCTACGGTTTGAGTGAAAGCGTTAAAAGACAAAGGATATATAAGTTAAGGTATAACCCTCTAATAACATAGGAAATGAATGCTACAATGCTATTTGCCTCTGGAAAAAATATTCGTATTCATCCTTTAACTCTAAGACTTGATAAGCTCAAAATGAAGCCTTTGATAAATTCAATGTTCTGGCACAGCTTAAATCCCCTGATGAACAAAAAAAAAAAGTGTTAAACAAGCTCACGAGGACTTTGAATATTTTTTCAAAGTTGTGTGTAACTCTGATAAATGCGATCTCAAAGTACCTATGTTGAATCTATTAATACAACCCCCACTTTGATGAATTTATGTTTGATATTTCTGGTAAACAAGTCGATTGTCTAGTCAACACTCTAATAAGTCAACGATCTAATAAGAAGTCTACACTCCAACATCATTTGCTCATCATAGTAGACTTATTCTCTTATTAAAGAAGCACATGACATCCTCTAATAAGTGTCCTCCTTCGAGATCTGCTCATTATAGTCGACTTATCCTCTACTTTCATATTATGTTGAATGATTGGATAAAGAACATATTTTTTGGTTAATCGATCGACGTATTTTTTAGAAATGGAAAAACACAATCCAAATATGCACTTCTTGTGTTTTCTAGCACCTTTTTTAGTTATGAAAGTACATCAACAAGTCAATCAAACAAGCCTATCTTCAAACACAGTTGCAATTGTTTACAGAATCTTTAGGCAGAAGTTACAAATACTTATATACTGATTGCAGATCCGACCTTATCAAGAAAGAGCTTTCAATCTATGATATGATCTTGAACTAATGTACACTTATACGTTGTACACCTATACACAATATATTATACACATTTATACTCTCTCTTCATTAATACACCCCTATTACTCTTTTTTTCATTAATTAATAATAAAATCAAATTAAACATCACATTCTCGCTCTTTTCTCTCTCTTCCTTTTCATCTTCATCCATCTCCTTCCTCTCTCATTCTCTCTTTTCTCTCTCTCTCCCTCTCTTCCTTTTGGATCAATCAGTTAATTTTTGTGTTGACCTAGATTTTGTTTTACACCTGTATTTTTTACACATTGCTCTCCAAATCTACACTTCTTAGATCTTTATTTTATTTTTTAAAATAAGGTTTTATTTTATTTTAGTTCTTTCTATATTTTCTTAACCGTTTACTTTTGTTGTTCTTGGCTCATACACGATTCCTGAGTTT
>JBBPBT010000183.1:9036606-9088680 GCA_037974875.1 Cicer bijugum
GAACAATACATTCAATTTAACAATGTTGATATTTTTTAAGTTGAACTAAGATTTAAGGACTATTTTATATATTTTTTTATTGTATACATGATTGACTACTTATTTTAAACATTTTAAGTATTTAAAATTTATCATCATACTCATTGAAATATTTTTTATCATTTAAAATTTCAAAAAACTATAAATATAATTTTATATTAAATAGGTAATATTTAGTAATGACATTAATTATTTTAGATTTTTAATTTAAAAATAACAATTAAAAAACAAAATTATTGGTAAGTTGTTGTATGAGTTAATATTTTAACATATATTTGGATACATTAACATTCCCTCTTATGCTAAAATGAATAATTTTCTCCTAAAGAAGTAAATATGTATTTTTGTTACCTTAAATTTTTGTTTCTAGATGAAAGAGGTTAGGATGTGATATTTTTTACTCATTGAATTTGATAAAACCTTAACGTAATAACCACTTATTCACAACCACTTAATTAAATACATATTTCACTTTAATCCATTACAACATAAATAAATACTTTTTTATCCAAAAAACGTAGACTAAGAGAGACATACCTGTATATAATAAGGTCATGACGAACCATTGTCCTCATAAAGAATTTACAATAAAATTTACACTACAATAAAAGTTTGTCATAGTGTCGGCAAAAAAAATGAACGCTAATCACTATTTAGCGTTGGATTGCGTATGTGTTGCGACGGACGCTTGGAACCGTAAAACAAATCATTTGCTTCCAACAGACACTAAGGTTATGTCTACTAAGCATATTCTAGATCGAAGCAATAATAAAAGCTTTTGGTTGATGCTATGTAGCTTCGCAAAAGACGAACGTTAAATTAGTTATTATATTTTTTATTTACATTAGTTATTATATTAGTCCCATATTTATATTTATTTATAAAATTAGTTTTTCTATTTTAAAATTCTATAATTTTAGTTCATTTTTTTGATTTTTTAACTAAAAAATAATAAATTTTGATGTTTTAAATAACGTGATGTATGATATAATCACTACAACATTTTTACTAATTTGTAACAACATTTGAAAAATGTTGTCAAAACATAGAAAAATGTTGCCAAAAAGAATAGGCAACATTTTTTGCGCGTCTTATATGCGAGCGTTGCCTATTATCTTTGGCAACATTTTTCTCGCACTTTTGGCCACACTATTTATAAATGTTGCCTAAACTATAGAAATAGGGAACAATTTTTCAACACGTCTAAGACAACATTTTTTAAGTGTTACCATATCTGACAACAATTGATAAATGTTGCCTTAAAGCAATACAATGAGAACATTGATAAAATGTTGCTAGAGCTTATAGGCAACAATTTTAAACTGTAGTCAATATATGTAAAATAAATTTTCATTTTTCAATTATTTTTAATTCAAATCATAAATTAGACATTTTATCATTATTTTATAATAATAAATTATTGTATATATAATAGATTTAATTACATACACAAATTGAACTAAGAAAAACATAATGTAAATTTAACACATTATTAACAAAGTTGTATTTAAATAAATGGCAGTAAACAAACTGTCAAACATTAGTTGAAGTTTGGAAGCTTCAATCAAGTACATGCCTAGTAAAAAAAACATCATCCAGAAAAGCATAATTTAAAATCATCATCTAAACCATTCAAGTGTGTCTTCTTCATATTTAGCCTCTACATTGTCCTCTTCAAATTTGTCATCTATGTCATCCTCTTCAAATTCATCGCCTTCATCGTCAACTTGAAATAATTTATCAATCATCTTCATTTGTTACCTTGGTGCATAATAAAATAAAATAAAAGAGCTAAAAATCCAATTCACACTACAACATTTGTTGTCTCTGGCAACAGTTTTTTAAGTAACATGTATAAAGTGTTGCCTAAAAATAGATAAGGCAACATTTTATATCTGTTGTTATCATTATTCTTGCAACACTATATAAATGTTCCCTAAAATATTTATGGGAAAAATTTTAAAATGTCTCTGTATAACATTTTGGCAATATATGAGAATTGTTCCCTTAGCTATTTTTAGGAACATTTTTCAATTGTTATCTTTCTTTGAACAAAAAATTATATTTTTAAAATATTGCTTAAAAAATTTAACATTGATGAGAGTTTTTACGGGATGAATTCTTTCAAATATATTTTTAAATATTATTTTTTTTATTCAAATTTAAAACAAAAATTTATCAACTTATAAACAAAATAAAATTATTTTTACTAAGCATTAAATAAGAGAAACTATAAAATAAAATTTATTTATTAACTTATTATTATTATTATTATTATTTAGTTTTAGTTAAAAGAAAGGGAAGAACTCTTTAATAAAGAAAAAAAGAAGGGAATGAACATCAGGAAAAACAGAAACCCTTATGCGACTCATCTCCTTCCTTTTTATTTTCGTCTATGTTCACAATCTGCAATGCCGGCGACATCCTCATTCGAATAGAACATTCGATACGACAACGGCAGCCTATTCTAACTTCGTTTCATTCTTTCTCTTCGTCCTTCTTTTTTCCACCATAAAATCTAACATTGGTTCTCTTTTCGCTTCGAATCTCTGATCCTTTAGCGTTTTTATGGTTGATTTGGATGGATTTGGTGGTGGGGGTGATATTGATGGAGGTTCTAACACTCGGGATCTTAGGCAATTGGGGGATGTAATTCCCACAGGTTTGCTTCATATTCGTAGAATCAATTCATTTGTGTTTAATGGGTATTTGATTTTGTGTTCTTTGATTCAGTTTGGTCGTATAGATCTGGTTTTTTTAGCCAGTAATTTAATTTGAGTTTTTAGGTAAATTGTTGCATGATTTAGTGCTTTATTGTTAGTTCTTTTTGCATTTCAAGTGGTTTATTTGTTTGTTATATTGAATTCACATAATTAAGTTTAATGTATAAGTTATTGTATGGTTTTTAGAGTAGCATAAGAAGAACTTTTTTTTTTTGGAGTAAAATAGCTAAAGGAAAACTTATTTCTGTGTGAATTATTGTTGTTTTGTTGGAATCTTTGTGTTTATGCTGTGATTGGTTGCTTTAGTTGATGAAAATTGTGTTTTATAATTGAATATTGCTATATCTTTAATTTGTGTGCAACGAGCTTGTTACTGTTATTTATGATTTGGAACAGTTTCATTTGGCCACAAAACTGATCAAAATACTGCTTAGTAATAGTGGTTAGTAGTATTTTCTCCCTCTATCAATGCTTTTTTATATAATATTATTTGCAATAATATCTTCTAAATTTTCTGAGTAAAAGATGCTTTGTTTGTACTTCCAATGGTGTATTCTTGCTTTTCAAATTGAAAGTTATTGTTCATAAACTTTGAAATAGCTAAATATATTTTTAATACTTGGTGGTGTGCTTAGGTTGCTTTTGTTTTGGTTTGGTGGGAATTATGGTCACATGGGAATTCTCTGTGCTTATGTAGCCTTTGTTTTGGTTTGGTGGAATTATGGTCACATGGGAATTCTCTGTGCTTATTTAGCCTTTGTTTTGGTTTGGTGGAATTATGGTCACATGGAAATTCTCTGCTATATGCAAGTGCAACATTGTTACATGTACTTTTCATGTTAAGTAGCACTATGAAATTGGTAAACTGTATTTGATGCAGTTTTTGTTATGCAGGAGGTACTGTTTTTGATGCATCACAATATGCATTCTTTGGTAAAGATACAGTCCAGGAAGTTGAGTTGGGAGGGTTAGAAGACGATGCCTATTTGCCTACTGTTGAATCTAACGAGGAGGAGTTCTTTCTCAATAGAGAACAGGTTAATTTTCAATCTCATGTCTTATTTTTTTTTTCTTTCAAAATTCATATGGTTAGAATGTTTTTGAAATATAATAATCATGTTGAGCTTACAGTTGCACCCTTAGTACTTAGGAGGAATACATGGCTTAATTGAATCCTTGGTTTTTATTTGTATATTTGTTTTTATTTTGTAGTACTGTGGACTTGGTTTCAGGATGGGAATAGATCAATTGATTTTGAACTGACAACATTATCAAGTGCCGATCATATCTAAATGACTCAAGCGATGCAGACTTTCAAGGCAGATACATTGTTCAAGAAATAATCAAAGAAATGCCTAAAAATAGACCCATTGATACTAAATGGAAGAAAAGATTTAAAGGTACACGACTATCCTTGTTTTCAACCTATACCTTAGTGCTGCTAATTTTGCCAACACATATCTCTTGTCCATTCTCAAGTGTCCTTGGTTCTATATCTGATTCTATTTTGCATGCAATTCTGTTTGTGTGTTTTGCTAGCTTTTTTGTGCATCACTATTTTGCTTGTTGTTAATGGTTATGTTTATGTCAAGTTCTGTTTTGCATTTTTTAGTTTCTACTGGCGGTTCTGATTTTGTTTGCATTTTACGTGATTCTGTTTTGCAAGTGTTATTTGTTTCTGTTTTGCGTTTCAGTTTTCATCATATGTTTACTTTTTATTTTATTATGCACCAAGGTATCAATGAAAATGATGGTGAATCATTTCAAGTTGACGATGAAAGCGATGAATTTGAAGAGGATGACATAAATGACAAATTTGAAGATGACAATGTAGATGATAAATACGAAGAAGACACATTTGAATGATTTAGATGATGATTTTAGATTATGGTTTTTGGGATGATGTTTTTTTTATTAGGCATGTAATTGATTGAAGTAACAAAACTTCAACAAACTATATATTTTGCTAGACTAGTACTTTAAGTAATAAATTTTATTAAATTATGTTAGACAATTTGTTTACTACCGTTTATTGGAATACAAATTTGTTAATAATTTGTATTTAAATTTGCATTATATTTTCTTTAGTTCAATTTGTATGTAATTAAATTAATTAGATACACAATAATTTATTATTATAAAATAAGGGGAAAATGTCTAATTTATGATTTGAATTAAAATAATACAAAAATGAAAATTTATTTTTTATTTTACATATATATATGACTACAGTTTAAAAGTGTTGCCTATAAGCTCTAGCAACATTTTATTAATGTTCTCAGTGTGTTGTTTTAAGGCAACATTTATCAAGTGTTGTCAGATATGACAACAATTGATAAATGTTGCCTTAGGCGCCTTCAAAAATTGTTCCCTATTCTTATAGTTTAGGCAACATTTATAAATAGTGTGCCCAAAAGTGCGAGAAAAATGTTGCCAAAGGTAATAGGCAACGCTCGCATATGAGACGCGTGAAAAATGTTGTCTTTTCTGTTTGGCAACATTTTTTCGTGTTTTGGCAACATTTTTTAATTGTTGTTATAAAGCAAAAATGTTGTAGTGTCATATTCAACAAGCCAAATAAGCTAGGTCCTAAACTTACCAAAAGAGGAATGATAGCAACTGCAATGCTTTAAACAACAGATCCAGTAAGTGTCCACCGCAAACTACTTAACTTTCTAGCAAAACAACATCACAAAATTTAAAATAAAACAGTCGTTAACTCAAAAATCCAAAATCCAATACAAGCAAAAATAGAACCCAAAATCCAAAGATAGCAAAAACAATTCTCACCATAATAAAGTTCAAGCTTCGCATCATGGTTACCAAAGAATAATGGACATTTCATCATGGTTACCAAAGAATAATGGACATTTTGTGTAAGTACTTCAAACTCATTCCGTGAGAATTATATAATATAGAAGAGATAACAATGATGGAAAAGAATCTAAACAATCAAATAATTCCTTCCATTAAATCTTTCTCTAATGTTTTATGGGGTCAGGTGCATAGCTCAATTGATGGAAACAAATATAACCTACTAAAAGGGGGAAGTACTCCTTGGACAGAAAATTATGCATGACTGACTTGTTATACCACAGCAACAAAGCCTTAAATCTTATAGTTGCCTATATAACTACAAATTGCTTAAATAGTTCTCCTCTTTTATCATAATTGGGAAAGGTTGATAACTACCAGCTGAATAGTCAAAAGTAAGTTTTTAATGAGATCTTGTTTCATCACCACCTCAGTGATAATCAATTATTACCAAAATTGCAAATACATCAAGCCAAATATTAACAATAATATTAAGTACTTAGTGGCATTATACAGTATAGCCCACCAGGAATAGCAAAACCTTAAGGAACTGGTACAAACAAGATTGGAAGTTGTTAAGTTGACATACCCCTGGATTAATCCCTTCAGCTGTGGCCACAGTTCTTCATCCCTAATGTTGTTTATCGTCATAGAAATCTTGTCAACGACATTGATTGCCATTCTAATTTTTGTGGACAGATCCCTAATTATAACTCCGACAAGCTTCGCATGAAGTGCCTCTTGCACATCTCTCCGGTTTAAGTAGTTTGTAACCTTATCACCCACACATACATTGATCCTCTCATTTTCGTGCTACAACGACACACAAAACACACAATACGACAAATCTAAATGAATAAGCTGCTAAACTCAAAAATCCAAAATCCAATACAAGCAAAATAGAGTCCAAAATCCAAAGATGGCAAAAAAAATTCTCACCATAGTAACATTCACTTCATTACTTCCATATTATCTTGAAATCCAATACAAGCAATATAAAACCATATGTCAGCTTACAAAATATTTTGTTTTCATAAGGAAAAATACATTTTCACTATTTTCTAGCACAATCACAAATAAATAAAAAAATCCAAGCAAAAGTAAAAAGAGGTAACGATAGACTCAAATGAAATGATAAACAAAAACGTAAACAAAAATTCAATATCTATTAGTTGTGTTTACCTTTATCTCAAAATTGGTACCAAATGATGAACCAAAACCATAAATGTAATACCTAATTCAGAATCAGTTCAATTGATTGTTACGGATAGATGAAAAACAAAAACCCCAAAACGAAAATATTCTCATAAGCATAAACGAAAAAAGTATCATTAGAAAAATCATGTTGTGATAATAATAATAATAATAATAATAATAATAATAATAATAATAATAATAATAATAATAATAATAAGAAGAAGAAGAAGAAGAAGAAGTTAATATGCAAAGTTTCTCTTTATTTTTTATTAATGACATATAAATAATTAATATATATAGACGACTCTATATCGTAGAATTTTTTATCTCGTCATTAAATATATGTCAAATCATCAATTTTTTTAGTTCAAAAGTCTGATAGAGGGATAAAATTATCGATTTTTCAAATAGGAGACCAATTCCGCGAATTGGGAAAAATAGTGGGCCCAAAATTGTTATTAAGCACAATTATTAAATTCACATACACTACAAGAAAAACCCTAATTTGTGGCCAACTTTACAAATATTTTGTGGCCGAAAAAACCCTAACATAGTAACCGAAAAAGCCCTCACAAATACAAAAATTGAAATTGGTCTTTATTTGTGGCTGAAAAAGCCCTCACAAATGTTTAAAAATTTAGGTGGATTTTGTGGCTGTCTAAGCCCTCACAAAATCACAACGTTGTGGAATGGTTTCTTGACATATGATATTGCTCGGAGAGAAAATTTTATGATGAGAGCTGCATTGGTGAGGACCATTAATGATTTCCCCGCTTATGGGATGTTGTCAGGATGGGGCAGCCATCGTAAATTAGCTTGTCCTATTGTATGGAAGATACAAAAGCATTTACTTTAAAATTTAGCGGGAAGGCATCGTGGTTTGACTCGCATCGTAGGTTTTTACCTATTGATCACGCATTTAGAAGGAACAAAGTTGCATTTATGAGGGGCTATGTAGAAAGTCTAGGACCCCCCACTTAAAGCAAAAGATATGCCAAAAGTATATGTTGTTAATGGTGTGGCTTGTAAACCACAAGGTTACGGACAATGGCATAATTGGATAAAAAGATGTATTTTTTGGAATCTACCATATTGGAAAGATAATCTTTTGAGACATAATCTCGATGTTATGCATATCGAGAAAAATTTCTTTGTCAACATATTTAATACTGTGATTGTGAAAGGGAAAACAAAAGATAACGACAAAGCTAGAAAAGACATAGGTATATTATGCAGACAACCAGATTTGTTGTTGGTGGAACAAAACGGCAATACCCTAAAACCTCGTGCGAATTATACTTTATCTACTGATGAAGCCAAATTTGTTTATCGTTGGATCAAAGAGCTGAAGACGCCTGACGGTTATTGTTCTAATTTGGCAAGATGTGCTGATGTGGAAAATGGGAGGATGCATGGGATGAAAAGTCATGATTGTCATATATTTTTAGAGTTTTTACTTCCTATTGCCTTTAGTGCTTTACCGACACATGTATTGAACCCACTTATTGAAGTGAATCAATATTTCAAGAATTTGTGTTCTTCAACACTCATTGATAAAGATCTCATCAAGATGGAAAATAACATTCCGATCATTCTATGTAAGTTGGAGAAAGTATTTCCTCCAGAGTTTTTTGATTCCATTGAGATCACTCAGTGCATCTTGCAAGTGAAGCTAGGCTTGGTGGACCAGTTCAGTATAGATGGATGTATCCATTTGAAAGGTAATATATATATATATACATACATATACATATACTTGATTTTCAATACACTTTAACTTATATATACATGGAGCTTATTGTACATCTCTTTGTATGTTATAGGTTCATGGGTTATTCAAAACGATCGTTGAAAAACAAAGCTAGAGTTGAGGGCTCAATTTGTTCATCCTACCAACACCGTGAAACAACACACTTTTGTTCTCATTATTTCAACAACGAAATGTTGTCACCAGCTAACGGAAGAAACACTACTGATAGTGTTTTGCGTCATCCACATGCTTTATTAGTTTTTTTCTTGTCTGGTCATCATGCTGGTAGGGATTTTCCAATTTTCTGGTCAAGTGACAAAGTATTTAATGCGGCACATGTTCACGTTTTGATTAACTGCACTGAAGTTAAATCATACATTTAGTATGTTTTAAATTCTCTTCTTATTGATTATATTTAATTATATGATTAAATTGATATTGACCATATATATAGTCATCGATCAGGGCATTTTTAACTATGGGACAATCATCTACTGATATACATTCAAATTTCCCATTATGGTTTCAACAACAAGTACATCTCGAAGAACAAACTCCTATCAACAACCACTTTAGGCACTTATCTATGGGCCCGAGTAGAAGTTTCAAAGAATGGCACACCCATTACGTCAATGGATACAAATTTTACACTGAATCTTGGACCAAAAAAGAAACAATTAATAGTGGAGTTTGTATGAAAAGTGTGTCTGATAGTGGTGTAGTAGAAGATTTCTACGGTAAAATTGAGCATATTTACGAAATTAACTATACGTTCCTAGATTATGTGAAAAAAGTGGTGTTGTTTTACTGTAAGTGGTTTGATCCATCTAGTAGAGGAACTAAGATATATTTGATATCCAATACTGTAGACATTTGTATGAGCAAAAAATATCCACTTTTTGATCCATTTGCCCTAGCCCATAATGTAAGACAAGTGAATTATATTCCTTATCCATCAACTTTCAGAAGCAAACAAGGTTGGTGTGCTGCAAATTAAAACAAGACCAACGAGTGGAATAGAAGAAGTTGAAGCATGTCAAAATGAAGAAGTTGCATATCAAATGGATGAAATGTCAAATTTGGATCATATGATTGGAGATGAAACTATTAGTCACATTTCTCATAAGTCAAACATTGGAGAAGAAGTTGATGAACAAGAAATAGATGAATTAGAGAATGATGAAGGCATTGACTTAATTCACTCAGGCTAAGATACATCGCTATCTTCATGTTAATCCTGAAACAAATGAGTATACTGATAAATTATCAAAAATGATTCAAGTAGTTATTATATATTAGTTACACCTTTAAATTATTATATATTAATTATTAACTATTTTAATTTTTAATTTTTTTTATTTTTAATATAGGAACAACTTCAACAAGTCATGAAAGAATGGGATGATCATCAAGCTGCTCTTCCTCCTGCTCAGCGAGCTAGTCCAGTGCAGCGGAAACAATATGATACCGCAGGTTTTATGAACATCAGTGGTGGCAAGTACAAAGGGTGTGTGCTGGGTGCCAGTAGCTTATCATTAACCTTTGTGAAAGGTCCAACCGGCTATATTCAGACTGAGATGTCTTCTTCTTATGCTAGTACGGGTCGATCTCATCGTCCATAGATAGATAATCTTGACCAGTTAAAGGAGCAATGGGAAAGTGAGCAAGAAGAAAAGATACAGCAGTTGATACAAGTCGCAATTGATAAATTGAATGAGGAATGGAAACAAAAGTTTCAAGAGCAGCAGCAGCATTTTCAGCAGCAGCAGTTTCAGCAGCAACAACAATTTCAACAACAACAATTTTCATTTCCTCCTGTGTTTCATCAGCAGTTCCCGCCTCGGCCTCAATACTTGCATCAACAACCACTATTCCAGCAGCAACAAAATTACTCTCAATACTCCCAGCAGCAGCAACCGCCTCCAAATTTCCAACAGCAACACTAGGATCCTCCGAACTCTGCCTTCCAGCAACAACAACAGCCAATGTTTCAGCAACAACAATATTTTTATAATTATCAGTATGTTCCATCATCTTCACATCAACTTCCTCAACCTCAACCAGATCATGAAACTCCATACCGACCAACTATGCCAACAGCTGACTTGATCAGACCAGATTTAAATCAACCTCAACCAACTAGGGCTCCTCCTTTGACTAGTGGTGGTGCAATTGAAGATGAAATCCAATTTCAAACCATGATGTCTCCTCCAACACTTGAGGGACTTCTTAACATTGCAGGAAATAATGATGGTGGGAGTGGAGCAGATCAGAGTAATTATTATGAGGATTGATGTAATTTGAATAATTTCATAATTTATTTTTGGGTTGTATGAACACATATTTATCTTGTCCTAGTTAATTATTGTGTGTTTAATTTTAGATTTGTAAGACATTATTTATTAATTTTAGAATATTTTATTTGGTTTGATAGTAATTACTTTAATTATTATTAATATTATATTTTTATATATAATATTTATTTTAATTTTTAAACTTAATTTTAATTTATTTTTAATTTAAATTAATCTTTAATTATAATTATAATTTAAATATTATATTTTAAATTTAATTTAAATGATAATTAAATTATAATACTATATTTTTAGTTTATATTCAGATTAGTTTATTATATATTAAATTTAATTTATATTGATATTATATTTTAAATTTAATTTAAATTTTAATTTTAAATTTATATTCATATTAATTTGTTATATATAATATTATAATAAAGTATTAATTTCGAATTTTAAAAATTAATTTTTTAATATACTTAATATTTTGTGGCGGCCTAAGCCCTCACAAAATATTTATTTTTTAATTTGGATGATCCATTGTGGCGGCCTAAACCCTCACAAAGGAAAGCATTTGTGGCGGTTTGTGCCCTCACAAAGGCTTAACTTTTTAAAATCAGCCTGTCTTTGGTGGCGGCCTGTGCCCTCACAAAGGCAGGCATTTGTGGCGGCCTATGCCTTCACAAAGGCAGACGTTTTTTACGGCTTTTGCCCTCACAAAAGGCAACGTACATTTCACACTTTGTGGCCGTTTTGGCCGCCACAAATGTTTGTGACCACCGTATTTGCGGCTACCTAAGGCTGCCACAAATTCCCCCTATGTGGCTTTTTTTCCCCTTTGTTAGGGCTTTTGGCCCTCACAAAATCCTTGTTTTCTTGTTGTGATAACATGTAAAACGAAGGAGACGTTTTCTTAATTTCAACATTTAATTTAAACATGACATCGGTGATATTCCATTTGCAAATAAAAATATTGTTGAAGTTGTGGGATTTTAGAGAAAATGAGGAGAGAAAATAATAAGGGTTTGAATATTATTAATAATAGCTTAATGCTGACTTTATTACAAAAGACTCAATACTAATCTCTATTTATAGAGAAACATAGACTAAATCCTAAATTAGGAATAAATCATAATAATAATGAGAGATATTCTAAGATTCTCTATGATTATAAATTGATCATAGAAAATAACTCAAGACACTCTAATATAATATAAAAGATATTATAATATATTATAAGATATTTTCTAATATTCTAACACTCCCCTTCAAGCTAAAGCTTACTAAGTTTTAGCTTGTTACAAGAAAACAATATTTTGCTCCGTAAAATAGTTAAAAAAGATGGAAAGGCAACTCAGGGATGCATGTGAAGTCAGAGAAAATTGCTATAAATACAGCCTAGCCAGATAGCCGGAATGCTCATCAGCATGAGTGAAATTCATGGCAAGCAGTTGAACAAAGCAAGATTCGTCCTTCTAAAAACTGCATTTGGAAGCTTCAAACCAATAATATCAGAGACTCAAAATATTTAAACTTGAATTTGCTTCAAGGAGAGAAAGGCAAGGCCAGTACATCTGGGACAAAGATAGGGCCAGTGCATCTGGGACAAATTTCCAAGATAAAGTGGGTCATGAAAATAAAAGATATCGTCAGAATAACCATCAGAAAAACCATCAATGGAAGATGAAATCATCACTAATATGATTCATCTGTGGGAAAAGGGACACCACCGGAATGATCGTCGGTGGGAATAAAAGCCACTGTTATAATCTATTAGTAATAACTAAATTGCATGACAAACACTAAAGAGGAAGCAGCGCAACTCTAATGAAACGAAGCCATGATCGATCAACGGAGTGAGAAAATGAATCCAAAACAGAAGAGACAATGGTTGTTTCAGAAAATTTGTTGGAATATTTTTCCAGCAGCGACAACATGCAGCAACAGCAGATGGCAGCAATAGTAGACAGGACAGCAGCAACGACAAACGGCAGCGGCGATAGATCTACTTGCATCAGAGATTTTTAGCGCGTGTGACGGTTTTTGGTGATGCACTTTCAGGCATGACCTGATATGGAGATGATTGTTATTTGCAGAAAAATTTGCCGGAAATAGTGGCAGCGGCGGCAGTAGCAAATTGAATGGAAATCGAGTGAAACGTGTCGGAATGTTGGAAAAGATAAACTATAATTATATTCCCTAATTGTTGGGAACTCGGCAACGGAATAAAGGTGATATCGTTCAATGAGGATCGAAATAGGCTCTAGATACCATGTTGAAGTTGTGGGATTTTAGAGAAAATGAGGAGAGAAAATAATAAGGGTTTGAATATTATTAATAATAGCTTAATGCTGACTTTATTACAAAAGACTCAATACTAATCTCTATTTATAGAGAAACATAGACTAAATCCTAAATAAGGAATAAATCATAATAATAATGAGAGATATTATAAGATTCTCTATGATTATAAATTGATCATAGAAAATAACTCAAGATACTCTAATATAATATAAAAAATATTATAATATTATAAGATATTTTCTAATATTCTAACAAATATCATATTTAAAAATGATGTACAAATATGTCCCTATAGAGTAGGTAAACCCTGCCTTATTCGAAAGAAAACCTTAAACAATATTTTTCTCTTATCTCTGGAGATGAGTTATCAGACTCTTTAGAGAAAATTATTTTGTCTAATACTTCATAAAAAAGTTGTTGAGTGTAATTGTAACATCCAATCATTTTATTTTATTTTTATATTTTTAGCTTAGTAGCAGAAATAATTGTTAATGATATTATTTTAATTTTTAATGATGATGATAATAATAATAATAATAATAATAATAATAATAATAATAATAATAATAATAATAAAAACATCAAATGGCAACCGTTAAAAACAAATTTCATGACTTAGTTGAAATGCCACGTCCCCATCTAACACACGTTCCCCACTTTCCCCATTTAATATCACACATTCCTCACTTTTCCCATTTAATATCATCCACATTTTCCCATTTAATATCACGTTTCCCATTTAGTACTACGTTCCCGAGTTTCCCACTCACTTAATACTACGTTCTCCACTTAATATCATGTTACCCATAAAAATGAATAAAACAAAAAGGACGCTTCCATTCAAAAACGTTCTGCGATATAGGGAAAAGGGTTTAGGAGAGAAGAAGAGTGAGACCATTTTGATAGAAAGGGCAACCACCAAAAGAGAAAAGAGAGGAGTAACTTTATACCTGAATTTGTTAAATCTGTATCAGAAAAACATCGATTGCACATTCGTTAATCATTGGATCATGCTGATTTTTGGACAGCAGGTTCACAACATTCAGATCCACGTTTTCAATGGTCGGATCGGTGAAACGACGTTCATAGAGGGAGAAATCATGTTCGCACAACAGCAGGTGTGAAATGAGTGAGACAAGAGTTTGTGAAGCATAATTGGTTGGAGCACACAAATCCTTGCAGGGATTTTAAGTTAGTGGTGTTGCTTGATATGACCCACGAAGCCCTTGCGGGGGAGGTTATATTCCGGAAACATGTATTGACTTATAGTCTAACAAATAGATTGTGCATTTTGGTTGATTTGTATCTTTGGTGCGTTGTGATTTTTAACTATTAAATGAAATATATGATTTATTTATATTTTTGCTATAACAACTATATATGCATGCATATTTTCTCTGTATTTGTTATTTGGAGATAACCCTTACATTTGATAGGACGTCACATATAGTGTTACTTGAGTGAATAATGTCACGGTCAACCCAATAGGAGAAATGCGAGGAAATACAATAACATGCAGTTGGAGGCTCCGAGATACTTTTGTGCTGGGGTTAGACTTGTTGGGTGAGTTTTCCACAAGTCTAAAGTTTATGACCAACAAGGATTTATGTTTGGGTAGTAAAACATCAATATTTTTTACTCTAAGAGTTTCTTTTGTTTAACGTATTAAATTTACTTTTAGTGATTGTAAATACTTTGATTCATTATTTGTAAAATATAACTAAAAATATTATTAATTGATTTTAAGATAAATGAGTATTTAAGATAATCATAAATAAATAAAAATGAATATGTATTTTTATGTTTAAAATTTTGTTAGTTAATGTCTCAAAAAAGTGGGATGTTACAGTAATTTGGGATGACCAATAAACGACACCAAAAGTGTATCTCTTTTATTATAAAAGATAAATAAAAAAAATTGATAAATTGTACTTGGGGTGCGTACTATTCTTAATCTAAAATTATGGCCACATCATGGATAATGGTTAAGCTAAATGCTATATTTTAAATTTTTTGACATTTCACATTTCCTAATCTTAATTTGTACAAGACAAATAATTAACCACAAAGTTTTTTGGATAAAACAGCCTAGAGAAATTGTATCGAAGTTCTACTACACTGTAGAAAACTGTTCTAGAATTACACCTCAATAGGCTATAATGGTCAGTCTAAAAATATGATACTTAAGACCACTCATAAATTGAATCGATTGGACTACGACACAAAAATCGATCTATAAGAACAGTGGTATTAAGACCACTCAAAAATTGAAGGGAGTAATGCACAAAAATTGCTCTAAAAGAACAGTGATATTAGGACCACTCAAAAATTGAGGAGACATAATGAAATGGAAGAAGTGGCTCATAAGTTCATCGAGTAGAAGAAGGAGAAAATAAAAAAGTTGAGAATTACATCCAACTTTGGTGTGTATTTCACATAAGTTTGACACTATTTATATAGTGATGGAAGCAAACTCACATATGTTTAATATCCAATGTGGGATTTTAGTATTTGTAGAATTGAAAACTACTCAATATATGAGAGTTTTTCAATGTGGAACATCAACAAATTTTAAATTCACACACTAACATAGTCTCTATATTTCAATAATCCCCCACTTGAATTAAAAATAAAATAAAATCTCAAGTAGTGTCAAACGCTTTTATAAGATTGTGGATAAGCATAGGTATTTTTTGACTTGAACCATTGCTCAAGAAGTAAGGTTCAGATTCAACATGAGTGACTCGTAACCTTGAACTATATCTCTGACATCAAATTCACTCATAACCTTTTCATAAGATATATTCACAAAAGTTTGCATATTAATGACCTTGCACGTTTATCCTAGTATACTGAACATTCTAGCAATTATGCCTCAAAATTCCATAAGAAGCGGTCTCATTTCCACATTCACATATGTGAGTCTGTGTACTTTTGTAGCTAGGTACTCAAGTCCACACAGAGTATAGATCTCAATAATATTTTCTATTATCTCATCATATCATCGCTTTAGGAATCATACTTCTCTGATTTATAATAACATGTTTATCTCATATCACTTCACAAATTTTTATCACCCATTGAACCTAATTCTTGGGATCTCCAGTTTTTTAAGTCAGGTTACCATCTTGAGTGAATCTATAGGAAATAGTGTCATCCTTTTGGATATGTTTAGGACTTTCCATCTAGCTAATCCTAGTCAAAAGATATGCTAAATTTTAATGTGTGTGTACATTTTCTACTCTAAGAGTTCCTTTAGAAAGTAACTTTTATATGTGTTGTGCTTATGACGTATATGTCGTCTCTTACCCTTCTTATAACGTTTCCCAATATTTGAAATAGTTATGGTATTATCACAATGGATCAAGACAGCTGGCATTGGTTATTCTCGTAAAGGGATCTCAACTAACAAACATCTAAACCAACTCGCTTCTTCACTTGCGGTTGTTAATGCTATCAGACTCCATAGTTGACTGGGCCAATAACGTTGGTTTCTTTGATTTCCAATATACGACTTCACCTGTTATTCTAAATATAAAGTCACTGGTTGTTTTGAAATCATCTATACAGTGTTCCAATCAGCATCATTACATCCTTCACTAGATTCATGGTCCTTTTATGGTATCTCATGACTCTCTCGATAGCGTGTCAATGATTTATATTAGGTCTACAAGTGAACTTGCACAATAGTCCCATGACATGGGAAATGTCGGTTCTAGTACAGTTAATGGCATGTCTGAGACTGCCAATGATGCTCGCATATTCAGTTTGTCTAACACCTTCATCAATGTTTTTTGAAAAGTTTCACACATGGATCATATGATGTGCAAGCAGGTTTAAATTCAAAGTATATGTATTTCTTTAAAATCTTGTCAACATAGTAAGACTTATCCAAAGAAATTTTCTTTTCTGACCTAGGAATCTAGATTCCAAGGATTACATTCACTTCTTCGAGGTCTTTCATATCAAATTTGTTATGCAACAATGATTTCACAGTATTTATAGCATAAATGTTTGAACTAAAAATGATTAAGTTGTCTACATAGAGATGTATGATAGTGCAAATTACATTTTCAGATATGATATAAATACATTTGTCACTTTCATTCACTTTAAACTCATTCAATATAATCAAATATTCAAACTTTTCATGTCATTGCTTAGCAGCTTGTTTAAGACATATAGATACTTATCTAACTTACATCTCTAGTTTTCTTGTCCATTAATTACAAAACCTTCAAGTTGTTCTATATAGAATTCTTCTTCCAAATCACAATTTAAAAAAATAGTATGAGTTATAAATATCAGTCTCATGACATCTCTTAGCCTAAACAACTTTTTTACTTCACATAGTGCTAAATCCAATAAATACAATTTTCTTTCATGAAAATCAATAACCAAGAGATACCGGTGCTTACCTTGGTCATTCATAGAAAATGAAAATTTGTTACATAAACTTTTATGATATTGATTGATTTGTACGACTAACTACTTTAAAATAGTATAATATGAATAATATAGTATTGTATTGAATACCATCCAAAAAATCCCATCTTATGAACGTAGTTTATGTTGCCGATGAAGTATTTTTTATAATACCTATTCACTTTCTTAGGATGGTGCATCCATTTGTTATTATTATGATAAACACATTGTAGATTACTGAATTATCTCTTTTTTATTAAAATAATAATAATTCAATACAAGTTATTTATATATGAGAAATTATAAAAGAGAAAAAGGGATGTAACTGATATAACTAATCTAATTGAATTAATTACACTTACTAATAAACTGAAACAAATATTATTCAAGCGCCTACTGCTTTCATGTGAAACAAATAAAATACTTTACAACTTTTTTCTATCTCCCACAATATCAAATTTGCATTTTGTCAAAATTGCATCTACGTGTAAGTGTCATTAGCACATGTTGATGATGAAAATAAATAAATGTACAAATTAAATTATATTAGATATGTATGCAGGTAAAATAGCTTCTATATTCATAAATAAACATGTATGCAATCACATTAGCTTCTATATCATTAATGATTGTATATGGAAATGATCTAAATGAAATAGTAAACTGCCCAAAAAAACAAATTAATGAACTGTCTTTTTTTGACTTTCAAAGACAATGTCATAATATGTTTGTACTTTTCCAAGTTACATAATTTTTAATGAGATTGTTATAATATAAGTCTCGTTGTTGTTTGATAAAAAAAAAAAAACAAATTACTAAAGTTAACAAATATATAGGATTTTAATGACTTTCTCCCTCCTCACAATTTATAAATACAAGTGAATACATGTCAAAAAATTAACAAAATTGCTACCCGCACCTCCCAGATTACTACCCACACACTTCTTCTTTTTTTAAAAATTAAAATACCTATAATTTCATCAAATTTTGGACCAAAATTATGTTTAGGGACCAAAATTGGGGAGAAACAAAATGGAGGGACTACTTTCGCGATTTAGCTAAAATAAGGGGACCAAAACTCCAATTAAATCATATAATAATAAAATATATATAGGTCGGTCTGTTAGGCCTAATAGGCTATTTTATAAGCCTAAGCCTGGCCTATTTAAATAAATTGGCTTTAAAAACAGTTTGAGTTCAGCCTTTTTATTAAATAGGTCAGGCCATAGGCCACTGACGGACGGTCTAGTGTATTCCCATCCTTAGCGACAGTATGACTAAGGATTAAGACAAAATTAATTCTTGGTTGTGAAAGAAGCGGTAAATATAGACCTTGGAAGAATCCTAAACCTACGAGGAGTACTAGGAGTAGAAAATGTGAATGTCATTTAGATTAAGAGGAATACCATCAAGTTTAGTGAGAGATGGTATCTACATATAATACGTGGTGTTCATAACCACGAATTGGCCAAAAAATTGATTGGTCATGCTTTCTTAGGCCGATTGTCTTAGAAAGAGAAAATTGTACTTGGTGATATGACGAAGAATATGGTCAAACCAAGAAACATATTGATGACACTAAAAGATCATAATTTAAAAGTTTGATGACAATAAAACAAGTTTACAATACACGTCAAGCATATTGTTAATCACTTATAGGTAATAGAACATAAATACAATATCTTTTAGCATCGATAGAACGCGAAAAATATCTTTATCAATATAGGAAGGTAGAGGGTTCAGATGAGTTGGGGGACATATTTTGGACTCATCCAAACGCTATCATTCTTGTAAACAATGTTCACATATTATTGATTATGGGTAGCACATATAAGACATGTAGGTATCGAATACAAGTTGATTGTTTTCCAAAAAACGAAGCATGTGCAAATAATGGAGGCATGGGAGGCTCTTGTTTACAGTTATGATGAGGGTCAATACTACATGGATTTGGCTATATTTGAAGAAATTTGTGGTAAATCTTCTATCTTTAATGATTATGTACATTACCAATGGTTAATTCTTCACAAGGAAAGATTTGTTGAGGCATGGACAAATAGAGTTATGCATTTTGGAAACACAAAAGGTTGAGTCGGCGCACTAGAGTTTGAAAAGAATATTACAAGACAACATTGGTGATATATGCAGTGTTTGAAAAATCATCAATAGCATGATTGTATTACAACATAGTGAGATAATATTATTTAAAAAGAGCATAATTCAAAAGGTTTGTCGACATAGTAACAGATTATACGCCAATTTGCGTGGTGTTGTGTCCAAAAAATCAATAGATCACATTGCGACAGAGTTTGATCGTGTGAAGCATGTAGCTATTGATAAGTTTGAATGTTGTTGCACAGTTACGAGAACACATGGTCTACCTTGTGTATGTAAAGTAGCCTAAGGACAAAATTGTCAACCAGACCACCAAGATATTCATCATCATGTAGAGGTTCATCTATGTCATCTGGTTAGACTTCCGGTTGGGTTTTTGGTTGGGATTTTTCTTGTTGCCATTGTAGTTGTCATCGTTGTGCCCGTGCTGAAGCAATTTGCCTAACCCAACGACCCTCCACATTAAAAAGTGAACCATTTTCAAAATTCCAAAGAAGCATGTGAACTCAGTTCACGAACCATGTTCGTGAAATGAGTTCACGTACGTGGTACCACTTTGTCTTTCGTGAACTCATATCATGTATACCTACATGAACTCATTTCAAGAATATGGTTCGTGAATTGAGTTCATGTACATTTATGGGTTTTTGAAAATGGGTTCACGTATATTTTTAGGTTTAGGACAATGAAGGTTTTCATCATCGTCAAAAATAGAAACTTGATTTTAAGGTTTATGACATTACATTCGTAATCATAAACATAAACAACTACAATAATGTACAAAAACAAAACAACAACAATGGATGTTCATTTGATTATTTATGAAGAAATTCAATATCAAAAACTCAGTAGAATATTATTGTTGAAGATGATTGATGATGATTGAAGAAAATGGAGATAGAATAAAGAGGAAGAAGATGGATTAGGTTAATGAAGAGAAAGAAGATTGAAATAAAATGATGGACAATTTGAAAATTTTAATTTTAAAAAAAGATTGAGGGGTGTGGTAATAAAATAGGAGATGTTGATAACAAAATAAAAAAAAAAATTAATGATTAAATTGAGGACACCGATTTTTATTCCTTCTTGTTCAATCGAATTCATTAGAAGGTGATTTAGATAAAACTCATATTACTATAAAAATAGATTTCTTTATATAGTGGTTTTCGTTGGAGCAGGTGTCGAGTAATGCTTAGCACAAAACGTAAACTTTGAAAATTTCCTTTTCTTTTTTTCAGCCATGATCAAAATATTGAATTTTTGTATAGTTATTTTTTAAACATGAAAAAACGATGCACTGTGTAGAAAGAAAAAAAAAAACAGAATAATTTTATAATATTGTTTTGTATTGTGTGCAAAAGCAAAACAGTGGTGGGGAGTGTGGGCAGTTTTTCTTTTGTTTAGAGAAAGAGTGGATAGTTATTATTTTATAAAAACAACTCATAAATTTCATTGGTTTAAATTTATTTTTCGCAGAAAATTAAACCAAACCATTACACTCCTAGACACACCTTTGGTCACTACTGCATTTGGATGCCGATTTCTCATGGCTTCTAAAAAACAGTTCAACATTTATTTATAAGTCTTAGTTATTTCATTTGAAACCAAAGCAGCACCAAAATAATTGTTGTAAATGATTGTTGCAGCCAGAGAATATTACCAAAGGACAATTGTATTTATTTATTTTGTATGTGGCGTCAAATGCAATAACATTACCAAAACACAAACAATAATTTCTACTTCATCCACCTGCCAAGAACGTACTCTTCCATTTCCCATCGCTACCAGTGGAATATTTTAAGATCTAAGCATGCCTTCCCCCGAAGATAGCTTAAGGCAGCAACAATATCACCATTTTAGTATCAAAAACACATTTTCATTCCAAAATAGTTATACAAATCCAACCATCTTCAACTATAGATCACTATTGTGATAGTTATCTTTTAAAATTATTATTTTTAACTATTATTACTAAAATTATTATAATTAAATAAATTATAATTTTACAATATTTGAGAAGTATTCAATTTAAATAAAATTAAAATTCAACTAAGAATTGAAAAGTCAATGCTAAAACTGAAAACTCAATTAAAACTGATTTTAATTTTTAAAAATTTCAAAAGAGAAAATAAAAACCACCCTAAACGAGTAATTCGTTCTACTGACACGTCGTAACATATAACATCATGTATATATTATTATTTTTATTTAACAAAGAATGATAAAAAAAAATAAATAAATAAATCTATTTTAGAGGATAGATAAAAGACGCAATTAAAATTTTGCACAAAAATGTACAGAAATTACGGGAGTAAATTATAAATTTTTCAATAATACTCTTATATATCAATATCTTAACTACCCTAAATTGGTTAGAATTTACGGGTAACGGAATTTGGAAGTAAATTATGAAGTTATGGATAAAAATGAGGAAGAATTGGCATAAATGGTTGCACTCATGCTTACACTAATTGTGACTTGATGTCTGATACAAAATTATTACACTATTAGACTATATATAAATAAATTTATTAATTTTCACAGATTAGTGGCTCTCCAATAACGTTTGGTCATGCATTGTGAGCAAAGTCGGAAGAACAATATTGAAATGAGTTTGACAAATCAATTTTCTATAATGTGCCCTTAAAGCAGTTTCCTCAACAAAATTTTACAATATTGAACCAACAATAATATGAATTCAATGGGATATTTCTAGTCAAAAATGCAGCTGAAGCACAAGAGAAAAATTATGTCAGTAAATGCCATCACATGAATAATTTCATCTAAATTATTGTATTTATCCACCATTCACACCTAGGGGTGCAAGTGCAACTTGCAAAGGTTACTCAAATCAAGGCCAAATGTGTAGAAAAAATATTTACAGTTTCAACGTCAACATTTTATCCCTCCAGAAAAGCAACCTTCTAATGAATCTACTTCCTCTTCCTACCAAAGCATCCTTGGAGATGTGCAAGCTGGCTGTGCTTCTATGGGCGTCCTTCTCCACGGGGCATTTTCTTGGAACTCGCTGCGACAAAATTTGATTCAACAACTCATTAGATGAATAGAGAAGTTTGATTCACACGAATCTCAAATTTAATGGTATAAATCAAGAAATAGATTTCAAAACAATGGTCAACAAATTAAAAACTGATTTATAAGCTGTATGCTAATTGACCAAAATAAATTCTTACAGAATTTATGAAAAGGTTCATTACAACTTCCATTTGTTGATCTGTCATATTGGTGGAAATTTCTCAACTATACATGTTCAGTGTTGTTGGAGTTATATTGGGTAAAAGACAAGGTAGAGAAAGAATGTGGACTTTGAACTGAATATTGAAGTCTAACAACCCAAGCTTTTAAGATCTTGGAGCATCTTCGACAGAACTCTCCTCAATTAAAAAATACTTAGGATCCTTGTATAGATCACTCAATTTTACATTTTCAATTTCAATACTTAAAAAACACTCAATCTCTCCACCCAATACCTCCAAAAATGTACTAAATGAATTCCATCAATAACTTCACATTGTTACATTTCAACAATAACTAACATGCAGATCCCATGTTTCAAGGGAGAGAAGACCCCTAGAGAAGTACTCTTTCTAACTAGATGAATGAGCCCACAATCTGAGTACCAAACTGTACTCTCCTACATAGGTACTCATAGTACCAAATATTACTGTTCTAATCCTATCATTTATTTTGACAATTTGAGCACTGTAGCAGATTCTTGTGGATCTCTCGTGTGATTTCTAGTTGATCCTCATTCATATCAAACTATTGATTTCTAGTTGATCCTCATTAATATCAAACTATTTTGGTGGTTGTATCTTTCTCAAATCCTTACACTTAGCATGTTTTATGCTAGTGGGAGATTCATACTTTTCCCTTTGGTTAAAAAAAAAAAAAGAGCACTGGCATTTTCACACACTCAAATTCCTTTAAAATCAGAACCAATGATATGGAGCTGAATCTCTCTTTTGTCAGTGAGAAAGTCATCAACAAGAACCATCATGTGTTAAAAAAAGTTTACACATCCCATTCCCATCTCCTCTAATAGGTTAACAAGCTTCATTATAGTCTTCAATCAGCCTCAATTGTTCTAACCGATCTTATTTTTCCACCTGTCCATTATGTTATGACTTCCATAACAACCTCAATTATTTTCATCAAGCCCACAACAATCTCAATACTAAAAGCCCCTGCAAGTATTTTCCAGTAGGCCTGTAAAAATGGTTTGGGAGGCAAAGTCCACTAGGGAGCGAGGGAATAGACTTGTATATTCTGTTATGTAGAGGATTGAAACATGAGGGTTGTGCGTAATTTCCTACTTTAGGCTTATAGATTGGGGCTTATAGGATTCTTCCTTGGAAGGGAGCACAGCTGTCATTTCTACTTTCTATCCTAAACTGAATTAGTGGTACTATATCCTTTTCCGGATAGGAGTTTGAGCCATATCACTTTACAACACTATCATAAACAAGGCTTGATTAAAAGATTTAATTCTTCATAAAAGGAACTAAATATTTCAAATCACGTCAGGACTCCAATGGAATTTGTACTCCTTGCAGAATAGAACAACAATATTAAGAATAAAGAGAAAGAGAGCATACTGTCTTCAACATCTTTCTGCTGGTAATAATGAGGGGCTATCTCCAACAACCACTCCGGCTTTAACTCTGTGATCTGCAATATGAATACCCAGTTTCAGCTATTCCCCAACATCCATTTAAAAATGTCGTAAAACATTTGAATAACTCAATCGTTAGGAATTACCTGTCTCATATATTCCTTGGTTGTGAGTACTAGTTCATGGTACACAACCCATCTTGGAAGAAGCTTCAAGTATAAACAAAGTGAAAACAAGATAAATACCATAAAAAATAAATAAATAAATAAATAAATAAATAAATAAATAAAGGATATTTATTATTAGAGCACAGAAATTCCATCTTTCTAGTATTTATAATGAACAATGCAACAAAAAATTGTTAGAATCTTTTCATTTCAAGTTGCCTCAAATTGGACATCAACATATGTACTCACATACAAACAAACAACTTCTACAAATAAGCCTTTTTTAACTAGGTTGTGACGGCTCCATAGACAAAAACTGTAATGTCCTACGTTCTAAATTTGCAGTATATCCATGCAATTTATTTCCATTTTTTTGTACATATCATGAGTCTGCAATTATTCGTATAAAAATTATTATGTTTTCCTGATTATCATTTATTAAGATTAGCCTAAATAATATTACTAGTGCTTGTACTTTTTTATTATGCATCACAATAATAATCATTTTTCTCATTCAAGTTCAAAGTTGATATCAATTTGCAGTATATCCATACAATTTCTTTCCATTTTTTTGTACATATCATGATAGTCTGCAATTATTAGGATAAAAATTATTTATGTTATCCTGATCATCATTTATTAGGATTAGCCTATATAATATTACTAGTGCTTGTACTTTTTTATTATACATCCACAATAATAATCAATTTTCTCTTTCAAGTTCAAAGTTGATATTGGAGCTTCTAATTTGGGGTCTGGGTTGTCTGCAGTCACAATCTGGTGACTGTTCACAGGCATGCTCCTTGGGACCGTCTAATCAAGATCAAACGGTTTCGATTTTAACTGCGGAATTTAGATTAAAAAAATAAAACCATAATCTGCATTAAAATCTGGACCGTCCAATACTTAATCGGACGGTCTAGGTGAGTGTGACTACGTCAAGACACAATTCAAATCCTCTAATTGGGAGACACTAATATGGAAGGCACTACCTTGTCGAACCCTAATCACCTTCATTGCAATCTGAGTCTACCCTAGGTTTTCTTTGGTCACCATTAATCAATAGCAATTTTTTCCCTATCTGTTATTAACTCTTCAGTCTTCTGTATGTAACCGTTCAATGTCATGTGGGGACATCCCTCTGCCACCACCAGACACGGTTTCGTCCACAAAGGGAGATCAAACTGCAGTGAACACAAAACTTTGGTTAAATATGGTGCTGGTGGACGCCTCTACGATGAATGACAGCAGAAAAAAAAATTAGCAGACCCTCGTCGGGGGCATGATGTAAAAGCATGGAGAGATCAGCTGCCCCAAAGTTTTGGGTCTCAGAAATTGTTCAACTAACAACTGCTGCCAAAATCAATCTACCCAAGGTCGCCGACAGAGAGGTAAGGGTCTTCATCAGTGCATCAATCAATCTGTCTCATACTCAACAAAACAGTAATGCAGAAAGAAAAAGTTGTCATATAATTGAGACTACCACGTGCAAATAAGTTGTCCAAGTTGCCAAGAAATAGTTCCTTTGCACGAATAAGAAACCGATGTATTTCCACGTGTCGTCCTCGTTCCGTGCACATTTAAAATTTGAGGTGATGTGCTTGGCATTGGTTATTTGATAAATAGAATGTCATTCTCTTCTCAAATTGATAAAATTCTCCATTTCCTGTTACTCCCTATTGAACCCTTCATCCATGTTTCTTCTTGTGTCTTTGCTTCTTTGAACTCTTCTTCCCTGTTTCTCCCTGTGCTTAGTGCTAGTTTTTTATATATTGAACCTTCTTCATAAAATGACAAACTTATCCATTCCCTGTTTCTCCTTGCATTTTTTGTTCTACTTGTTTTATCCATGATCTCACTCCAAGTCTCCATAAGTTGCTGTTTCATGCAATAAAGTGAGTATTTCGGCTATTACTGGGTGCAGAAAGGGTACGAATATTATTGTCCTTCAACTCGTTATTATATTTCAGTTTTTATCTCACCTTTTTGAAGAAACTCCATCCTTTACCACCTCAGTGACAAAAGAGTTAGTTTCCCAGGTAGTCGTCTAGTCCAACCAGATTCTTCTTCTGTTCCATTCATTACTGACTCTTATCCCTCAATCTGAGATATTCCAGAGCCTTCTCTTCCAATTGACCCTCCCATCATCACTTCTTAGTGCCATCCTTGACCTGTTGGTATGTGACAAGGATATGACAACATCGGGTTGTGAAATCAACCTCTTGCAAATAATAGACAATGTTGCAATATGATATGATTCATATCTGATTTACCTTTCCTTTTTTATTTATTTACTTTCCTCATTTCATTCTTAACATTAATTGGGATTGTATCAAATCTGCTCCAAATATCATTTCTGATATTTAAGCAAATCGTAGGATATTTTACTTTAAATGTCTACAAAATTGTTTCCTGTCATTTAGAATTAATTATGGTCCTATATAATTTGTTTATTCCTTCTGTTTTCATCATCAGAGAATAAAACAATTGGTAGTTTCTCTTCTTTTAGAGAGCCTACAATAGACCCACAGTAGATCCACAACCCTTCCCTTAGTTCCCTAGACCCCATCATGGCAAGAACTTCACAGCAACATGTTATAAAATTGAATAGTGGGGATGAAGTAGTCAATTAAAAACACATCACAATAATGAGTTATATGCATTAACCAAAGTACCTGTGCAAGCCCCGAACTAGGATGTATGTGAACAGTCTGTGAATGTTTAACAGTCCGATATGATCCATTTTTTTGCAATTTTGCAGTGTGTGGGAAAAATCCTGCAGTGTGTTAAAATTTTGAATCAGCATTCAGCAAGATAAAAAAGGATTCTTTATGCAAGTGATTACAAGTTTTAAAAGTTCACCAGATGTTATAGATTTCTTGATGGCATCTAAATCATCAGGATTTGTAGTAAGCTCGATCTCAACCCTCTCTAGTAGACCTGCAAGTTGATCACGGATATCCCTAGCCCGTTTCATACTCCTTACCTAGACGTCAAAATAACACCAAATTAGTTAGCCCCACAAAATCAATCCTGTAAGGTGAGGAGTACTCAAGCTTTTAAGCTCCTATTAGACACTATCTTTAGCCAATATGGAACATGAGTTTTTCCCAATATATGAAAAATGAATAAATTCAAAAAAAAGCCATTTTAACAGAGGAAAGAAGACTTGAGTAACATTTTTATCATTATCATCTCACAGACTCAGATCATCAGAATGATCCAACTATAATTCTAAGGAACAGGGAAAGTTGAAAAAACATTGCCATAATAAAGCTTTAAAAAGTTCTAAAATATTTATTATCTATATAAGAAATTAGAGGTAGGGAGACCAAGAAAAAGAATTTAAATGGTCGTTTAATCAATGTAGTCAAACCCCACCCTGTGATAAAAGGCTATGTGGCGGTTGTTACTTGTTATAATATTATATTTTTATCAGTAAGAGAAATATGATAGCACACCCATCTTAAGTACCCTCAAAATATACATATATATATATATATATAGAGAGAGAGAGAGAGAGAAGAACAACAAAATAAAATAAAAAACAAGAACTACCACATTAACCTCCACAGTCAATAAGGATAACACGGGGGCAGGTTTCAACAGCAAAAATAAATCTTACCATTCTTCAATCTTTATCTAAAATAAACAAGAGTATCCTTACAAAATTCAAATCCTTGTGATATATGAACTAATTAAATTGGCTAAAATTAAATTTAAAATTAGTTAAATAATGTAACATTTCTAAATAATTACACTATTATCTCCACTTTCTTCTTTTCCATTAATTTTCACCACTAGTATTTCTAGTGCCTTTCACTTATTCATGCAACGGTACTAGTGTTCGAAACAAAGAACCATACCTGTATATAATTTTCATAACACCATTGTGTTGAATAATTGGTCTCCTTCCAAGAATTATAGACCTGGAAAAATAAACAAAATTTATTAATCACGCGCAACAACAATCTAGAACAAGGAAATATATCAATGAAAAATTACAATCTAAAGAATACATATACATGCACCCCAACAAAACTCCCACCATATCCCATGATTTGATTGACAAAACGTTCCATCAGTAAGTTCACAACAGGAAGAATGATAGATTTTGACATAATTGAGGTAAAGAAAGGAGTGTTTATTGATAGAACACTATGAATACAGACTATCCTACAACATGAGCAATCCATCCTATTTTCCACTTCAAAATCGAAGATTCGTCTTTATTCTTTCCCTACTATTATTCTTATCATAACTTCTCAATCTTACAAGTTCTAACTAATTAACTAATGGTTGGAGCTATGCTAATACAAACAACAAATACACAATGTGTAATGACATCAAAAATTGTCTGTCATTTCACATGATGCACATATAAAAATAGACAAGTCAATAACCAAAAAAACACAGAAAAATTAAGAAGTGATTAAACCTTTAGCAATGCCATATGGTCTCCGACATTTCCAGTATGAAAATTCAGCCTTGCATTGTCTGCATGGACTTGTTTATCCTTAGGACGGTAAAATATTGAGTTTCCAATAGAAAGCATTGCAGCAATGGAAATGATGTCTTCTGAACACTTGTATTTTTCTGAAACCACTATCATTTTAGACAACATAGGATCAACTGGGAACTCTGCCATCCTTCTACCTACCTTAGTTAACTCACCTAGCTTATTTAAAGCACTTAAAGCATATAGAAGCTCCAGGGCTTTCAATATGGCCTCAGTAGGTGGAGGATCCATAAATTCAAAATTTATTAAGTCATGAATACCAAGACTTTTTAAAGTCAAAACTACATTTGTGAGGTTAGTCCTCTGTATTTCAGGTACAGTGTTATCATCCAAATCATTTTGAAAATTATATGCAGTATACAACCGGAAGCATTTTCCGGGACCTGTTCTTCCAGATCGACCAGCTCTTTGCATTGCTGAGGCTTTTGAGATGGGAGACACTAGTAAAGACTCCATTCCTGTCTTTGGATTATAACTTTTCATCTTAACAAAACCTGGATCAATGACATACTTGATTCCATCAATTGTCAATGACGTTTCTGCAATATTGGTAGCAAGGACAACCTTTCGGGCCCCTTCAGGAGTTGGTTCAAATATTTTAGCTTGTAGTTCAGTTGGTAGGTTGGCATATATAGGACATATAATTAATTCGGCAATTTTAGTTCCTAAGCCTCTAGTTCGATGCTTCAAGATTTCTTCAGCCGTTTCAATTTCTTCCTGACCCGTAAGGAATATCAATATATCTCCAGGAGATTGAGTAACATGAATTTGAAGTGCCGTGACAATAGCTGCATCTAAGTAGTCAGCTTCTGGTGCTTTGGTAAAATGAATTTCAACCGGATATCTTCTCCCGGGAATTTTGAATATTGGAGCAGAATCAAAGTAAGTACTGAACTTTTCTGCATCAAGTGTAGCACTTGATATCAGCAACTTAAGATCAGGCCGGAAACGAGAAATATCCTGTCACAAAAATTATAATGTTAGATCTACAGATCTGATTATTTATTCAATTCACCAGAGCACATGCTTTAAATACATCCAATATAAGCACAGGCCCTGCTTTGATGAGTTATAGACAGTAACCAAAAACAAGGGTCACTGCACAACAATTTAGATAAAAAATAATACATATAATCAACATCAAATCAATAACCAAACAAAGAATTGGATAGAAGTATGCAAAAACTGTCTTGAATATGACAATCAAGATACTGATTGTTCAAGGAACAAAATTATATTATCAGCCATTCAACTCACTTGGATTATAAAGCAAAAAAGAATCAGCCCAACAGCTCACCTTTACTAATCCAAACAAAATATCAGTTGAGAGTGTTCTTTCATGAGCCTCATCCACCATCACAACACTACAAGTATTAACAAATAAATAAGAGAACAACTATAAAGCATCCAACCTAACCCTGAATTCTAATCCAATATACACTCACCTATAACTTGCCAGATCAGGCTCACCAAGAAATTCCCTCAGCAACATTCCATCTGTCATATATTTCAGAATAGTCTTCTCTGATGTGCAATCCTCAAAACGGATGGAGTACCCAACCTTTAAAAAGAAATTTTGAATTAGTTATAACTAATAACTGAAAAAAATAGTCAGGAATATGAGGGAGATATATATAATGTAATTCTTTATTAATGAAAAGCTCACGTTTCCCATATAGTGTACATATTCCTACCTTCTATTAGAAAGTAAAAAAGTTTAACAGAAAATAGACATATTATAACCAACACATAATCTAAAATTTATAATATTGAAAAACGAAGGTAGCCTACCTCGTGTCCTAGTTTAACACCCAATTCTTGAGCAACTCGAGCAGCCACACTCATAGCAGCAACACGTCGTGGCTGAGTACATGCAATCTGTACAAAATGATAAATAATTTAAACCTTCTTGTTTCAAATGCATAGAAAAGGATAATACCTTTGAAAGATGAAGAGAGATACAACCATTTGCAACTGAATGACACGACCATAAACCAACACACTATGACAAAACATACTGTTAAATTCTGTCTTATTAGTATTAGAAAATATCCCTCATTTATAAAGATTGATAGTATCGGAGTACTAATTGTATTTCTATTCTTGTACATATATAGCTGCTGTATTGTCGGCATATTCGATTCAATAAAAAAACATATATTTCCCTAATTCTTGAGACATACATATAGCTATTTGTTCCACAAATGACAAACAATAGTTGCCAACAACAAAGCAGAAATAAATAGAATAAAATAAAACATCAGCTGAGCAAAGTGTCACTGACTCTACAAATATCTACCAACTGTAAAAATAAAAGTAGATGCAACAAGGACATCAAATGAATTTTTTAAATTACTTAACCTATTGAATAAAGATAAAAATTAAAAAAGGTATAAAAAAATCAAAACCACACCATTCCATGTTTTGTGTAGCCAGCTTCGTGAAGATATTGGGGAATTTGTGTAGTCTTTCCAGAACCAGTTTCACCAACAATAACAAGTACCTATTTAAGAAAACTATTCAAGTTAGTTCAAATGAACATTATATACAAGAAAATGTGAATAAAAAAGTAATTGAATTAAACTAAGACAAATGACAGTTCATTGACAGCAGAGCTGAAATTCATTCTTCAAAAACCAGAAGTTAAACTAGCAGAATAAAAAATGGGAAAAAGAAAGAGATAATAAAGGGAGAGGTGACCATGCCTGGTGGTCCTGAACAGCTTGGAGCAATTCATCCCGATAATGGTAGATGGGTAACTTTTTCCTTTCCTCCTGAAAAAGGAAGTCAGAAAAGTTTGTGAGTATATAACATATATCAGCAGCTGACTTGAAGGAATTAATCTTGTTAGAAGATTGAAGATTGTAATCCTTAACACTCATGTTTTAAATCATAATTTATTTCTTAAGAAATAAAATTCAATAACTCTTAAGATTTTGGACTGCGCCTAACTCTTAAGAAATATGCATCTGGATGTCCTTTTAATTTACTTTTAGTTAGTTGATTAACTCGGTCCCATGACTGTATTATTACTTTCACTAGTGACAATGTTACCCTGCAAGACCGGAGTTCGGGACGGACGATTGGCCAGTATTAATAAGGTCAGCCAGTGTATGAGCCACTAGAGAACTGTAAATTCATTTTTTGATATCTCAAAGACCCCGGCAGCCAGCTTTTTTTGGCACTCCTCTCTCTTCTCCCCTCGTATATCAATACAGGTCAAACATTATTTCCTCCTGATACCCCTTGATTGTCTAACTGGCTGTCTGTTACAATGAGCATTTCCCCCTTGGGATGTCAATTCCCCTTTGATTGCCTCTCTTGCAATATATTGCATTAACCCGTCCCTCCCCATGAGGCTAGATGGACTGTACTCCTTCCTTACATATATATTATTTGAAGGTGGTTGCCTCGTAGCCACAAAAGTAATTGAAAACTGATCCTTTTCAAATTGGAAACTGCTTCTCCAATCTCTACTCTCCATTTTTTTATTTTAAGATAGTAAAAAGTATTTGTCAAAATATTAGAAAATATCTTATAAGATCTTTTATATTATATTAGAGTATCTTGAGTTATTTCTTAGGATCAATTTATAATCATAGAGATATCTTAGAATATCTCTCATTATTATTATGATTTATTCCTGATTTAGGATTGAGTCTATGTTTCTCTATAAATAGAGATTAGTATTGAATCTTTTGTAATCAAGTCAGCATTAAGTTATTATCAATAATATTCAAACCCTTATTATTTTCTCTCCTCCTTTTCTCTAAAATCCCACAACTTCAACATGGTATCTAGAGCCTATTTCGATCCTCCTTGAATGATCCTGCCTCTATTCCGCTGCTGAATTCCCTACCGTTTGGGAATATAATCATAGTTTCTCTTTTCTAGCATGATCATTCCTTTTTCTGACTATTGTCACTTCTGCCCACAATCGTCGCTGCTGCCTCGTCTGCTGCTGCCCTGTCTGCTACTGCCGCAGCCGCCGTTTGCTTCTGCCTACTGTCATTGCTTCTGCCTGCCGTCATTGCTTCTGCATGCCGTCATTGCTTCTGCATGCCGTCATTGCTTCTGCATGCCGTCATTTCTGGAAACGTTTTCCGACAACCGACCACTCCATCAGCTTCGCCTCTTCCAGATCAGCCCACTCTTCAAAGCGCACCGCAGAAAGCCATCGCACGCGTCGCCTCTCTTCGCTGCGCGTGACGGCGTGTCTGACAGTTGTTTTAGACGCGACCTTTTTCGTTGAACTCGTCCCGGCCTCACGGTTCCAGATCTGCCCTTAATTTCAAATTTTGATCAATGGAAATATGTGTTATTGTTCAAACAGCCGTTATCTCTCCTGTTTTGAACGCATTTTCTTACTTTTATGATCGATCATGGCTTCGTTTCGTTAGAGTTGTGCTGCTTCTTCTTTGGTGTTTCTCATGCAATTTAGTTTTTACTAATAGATTATAACAGTGGCTTCTATTCCCACCGAAGATCATTCCGGTTGTGTCCCTTTTCCCACAGATGAATCATATTAGTGATGACTTCTTCTTTTGTTGGTGGTTATTCTAACGATGTCTTTTATTTTCATGACTCACACTTTAGCATGACAATTTGTCCCAGATGCACTAGCCCTATCTTTGTCCCAGATGTACTGGTCTTGTCTTTCTCTCCTTGAAGCATGCCTCTCTCTCCTTGAAGCAAATTCAAGTTTAAATATTTTGAGTCTCTGATATTATTGGTTTGAAGCTTCCAAATGCAGTGTTTTTTTAGAAGGACGGACCTTGCTTTGTTCAATTGCTTGCCATGAATTTCTCTCATGCTGATGATCATTCCAGCTATCTGGCTAGGTTGTGTTTATAACAATTCTCTCCGACTTCACCTGCATCCCTGAGTTGCCTTTCCATCTTTTTTATTATTTTCCGGAGCAAAATATTGTTTTCTTGTAACAATTTAAAGCTTAGTAAACTTTAGCTTGAGGGGGAGTGTCAAAATATTAGAAAATATCTTATAAGATCTTTTATATTATATAAGAGTATCTTGAGTTATTTCTTATGATCAATTTATAATCATAGAGATATCTTAGAATATCTCTCATTATTATTATTATGATTTATTCCTGATTTAGGATTGAGTCTATATTTCTCTATAAATAGAGCTTAGTATTGAATCTTTTGTAATCAAGTCAGCATTAAGTTATTATCAATAATATTCAAACCCTTATTATTTTCTCTCCTCCTTTTCTCTAAAATCCCACAACTTCAACAGTATTCTTTATTTTCATTCATTATAACACTATTAAATATTTACGGAATGAAAATTAAAAAAAAAATATAGATCGACTGGCAAGGCAGTTTCTGTAAAACCACTAACACTTACTAAACCCATTATTAATTCAATATTGAAATGCTACCTGAAGTGCCTCTAGTGCTGACTTCGCTTTGGACTTTTCAATTGAATCGGCCATCTCCTCATAGTCGAACTGCAAAGCAAGACTGGCTCAAAAACAAGAATATCACCATGTAACATCATGAGCCACGTTGAGTCATTAACATACCTTGTCACCGTCCATCACCGATGCTTTGATAAAATCAATTTGGTCCTCGAACACAAACCTAAATACATAATTAATAATGAAGTTTACGATCAGTAATGTGTACACTTAAAAACATTCATAATGAAGCACGCTGATTTAAGACTTCACTGTCATCCAATAAGTAAAACAGAACCCGATTACAATATACACTGAGCAACAATTGGTTTTAAAAGAACAAACTTACTGGTAATCATCAGCGTCTTGTTTTTTATTTTTGGAACCATACTTCAGCATTGCCTTTCCTGGAAGATATTATCAAGAATGTACAAGTATGAAAACACAGAAAAGGAACAGGGATTTATTTTTTTAATAGGATACATATTATAAGGAGCGTAATAATACAGAGATATTTACCAATTTGATGTTCCTCCCATGCCTCTTGTTCAGCAAATGGATTCATCTTTTCCTCAGCATTTGTGTCCCTAAAGATGCAAACAAAATTAAAGATGTTTGATAAGGCAAGTACCTTTTGGAAATTCATGCCCACTTAATGGGATAAAAATCTGAGGAAATACATTGTAAATGGTATCATCAAAATAGTTTGTATCTGATTCCCCCTTTTTTTTATATATTTTTTCAATTGTAGTGGAGATCATGTGGTAAGAGAAAACCTGTAACGCTGCATAGCCACAGAAAATCTCTTTTCTTGATTAACGCCACCTTCCTCGTCATAAGCCTCTGGCATTCTATACTGCAATTCCAGAAAAACATATGAAAGTTTAGCGAAGACGCATATAGGTAAGCATTTAACTTATCAATTTCCTATATGATCCCATTGTCAAGGATCATATCCAAAATTCCCAATTCCCTAAAAAGATTCGAGATTGTGATATTTTTCTTTCTAGTTCCATTGCAAAGAAGGATCACCATATTATAAAACTATACAGATTCAGTTAACGCCTTAAATAAATAATCATCACTAGAAACAAAAATCATAGTCAACTATTTAACAACAAGGGTTAAATGTCCTCTAGTCCCAATAAAATCACGACTTTTCAAATTTAGTTCATATAAATATGTCATTGATGCTTACGTTGTTTAAAACCTCTAATTAACAAAAACTACGTTTTTAGTCTCTCGAAAAGTTGAAAACCATGGTATTTGTATTGTTCAGAGATTAAAAATTAATGAAATTTTAATAGTGATTTAAAGTTGAAAGGTCATCATTATACAGGGTCTCAACATATTTAACCCTAACAAGAATAACTAGCAAATAGCTTATCTTGACTGAATAAAAAAAAAACCTATATTTCAACAATAATGAACTATGAATGAATAAAAAGTCTGATTCTGGTCTAACACTCATTACTCATGATATACCAACTAATTGATTACCTCATTCACGTTGTCAGCCTCCTCCGACCGCTTTTTTATAAGTTCATATATCTCTTTCTTGTACCTGGGGAAAAAGATAACTTAAGAACTTTTCCACTCTGAAGATACAAAAGTTAATATATCTAATATTAGTAAATATTGAGCTCTTTAAAAACTCTACATAATGATGGAAGGGTTCTAGCTCTCATGTACAAATGCCGAATACACAAGTACACCTCTTCTTATTCTCCTAACAAACAGGTCGAACATATTAATTTAATATATAATTATGTAAGAATCTGTTTCAAGCATGGTTATGCATAGCAAATAACACATTTGTATCGATGCAAGGCTCATAGAGCAATAGAAGAAGGATATAGAATAGTGCATCTATTTCATACAAGATAAATATTAATGATATATTTCATACTACTCAAAAATAACACCATCCTCATCATAAATACTTATATATCCAGAGCACTGAAAGTATTTTAATGTTATTAATAGAAACAGAGCAATAGAAAAGTAGATAGATAGAGGAAAAAGAAGAAGGGAACATCTTAGGTCAATGTATCACAGGAAAATGGGTATGTCCTATGCCTCTTTGCATGAAAGAGATGAGGAAAATTATATCTAAAAAATCTAGCAAGGATGCCCAACCTCGTGGCAGATGACACATTGACAGAGAAGCCAAAAATTCACTCCTATAACTTATTCACTTGGACACTGACAGCAAAAAACTGGGGTAGAAAATTTCACATGCAGTTGTACCCAGCAGAAAATGCAAACAGAAGGCAGTATAGCCAGACCCCAGAATAATAGAACAAAGATGAAAAATCAAGGAGTACAGTACAGTATCATACAGAGAGAGACTAAGAAAGAGTTGCAATGCTCAGAGAGAGATTATTAAAAAAATAAGAGTTTATCTTTCTTTAATTTTGTGAAACTTTATGCCATTAATACCATACTAGTCAAAGAAAAAGTGACATTTTAAAAAAACAAATTTCGCTTACTTAATGTATTGGTAAAATTTAAAAGATTAGAAGACAATAAAAGAAAAAAGAAAATCTAAATGTTAGAATTACAGTTTAAAAATTACAAGAAAGAAAGACTGGGGTACCAAAGTTGGGTAAAGCATTTCCTTTACATAATTTTCTTGAGACTACCTTTTATAGGGAAAAGCCATTTTAAAGAGAAAAAATGTATCATAAAGTAACAAGAAAAGTTGAAGGAGAAACTCAAGAAAACAACTAGTACCTTAACTCACGAAGTTCTACTTCTGAAAGCTTCACACCTTCAAATAAATATTGCTCATCTTCTATATCATCTCTGCAATAATTGTGCAAATAATTTATCAAATTCAACTAGATGGTTAAGGAAACATAAGCATTATAACACGAAACAGGTATGTCCAAGAAACTAAACATTAATTTGTTCAATGACAGAAAAACAAAACTGAAAACAACCTTGAGAAAACAAACGAAATGGAAGTAGATTCCTACCTCAGTTCTTCCAATTTTTTTTCCTCCCTTTTCTTCAAGTATTCTTGCCTTGAAAACTTTCTGAAACAGCAGAAAAATAATAAGCACAGTGACAAACTGCAACCAACTTTAAGCTATAAAAGAGTAATCAAAAGCATATCATCCTTAAAAAAACAAGTAAAAAACAACAACCGAGCCTTATGCACTATATGTTGTTTGTTATTTGGGCAAAATGACACCAACTGGTAATATCAAAAACGAAAATCTCAACAAGTCCATCAAAAGTCTTTTCCAAACCATGCCCTAGGCGATTGTTTGAGAGTATAACAATTTGTGAGAGTAAAGACTAGTTGGTCCTAAAGATTGTTATATATAAACTTCCTTTGTGAGATCAGATAACCATGAAGAAAAGTGTTGTTGAAGTTATGGGTTTTAAATAAACAGAGAAGGTAACGAAGAACTATGATTTTGGGGTAATGATAAAATGGATGATAACTTGAAAATACTAACCCCTATTTGTAAGGATACAAGACTCCTAAATCCTAATCCAAAATAAATAGGGAAATCAGAGAACAAATCATGATAATAACGTAATACGGTAACTAATCTTAGGGGATAATGGCAAAATTTAGTGGTTCATATGACTGCTAAAGAAATAATATTTCCACACAACACAACAATAAAAAGCAAACCTCAAATTTTGAATATCATCGTTCTCTGCAGCATTAGATCTTCGAATTGCTTCTTCTGTTGGAAGAAAGATTGAACCAAGAAAACAAAATCAACAAATGTATATAAAGGCACAATGTTTGCACTTATGGGTCATGTATGTAAGTAAACTCAACAATCCACTGACATACCTTCCTCCTTTCGTGTTAATTTTTGTTCAGTCAACTGATAAAAAAGAAACAATTAGAATGAAGAAAGAGAAAAGTTAAAAATGGGGGGAAATTATGTATATCTATAGTAATATATCTATATTATAAATAAATGTATGCATTGAACTATTTAACTGTGCTTCTAAAATAATCATCAGTGATTCATTGTATTCTTAAAAGATATTAAATAATCTCACAAGATGTAAAGGAAAAACAAGTTCTTCAAATTATGAGCAATGGATATGATCTAATATGCATTTTAAGGCTGATAATAGCAATATCCAGAAAATTTTCTGCACTAAGATACAGTTAACATCTAAGTCAGCCTTAAGCCAGAATAGCTTGCATATTAACACTGTAAATTTTTAAAATAGCATTCATTGTATTGATATAACCAGACATGTTACATGAAACAAACATAAGCCAGGTTATTACTATGAGTTACCTTGAGAATGGAAACTGAAAAAGAGGAATGTCCATGGACATTACCTCCCATCTACCTCATTTTTACCCATTCTTTTAAACAAATTTTCTTCTTTTAATAAGGAAGTATTAATGTAGCTACTATTTAAGACAACAACTTAAGCATAATGGTACCAACCAAAAAAAGCAGATTCATAAAAGAAAAGTCTTCAACTACACTTGACTAAATAGATTTGACTATTAATTAGTACCTTTCGTGTTCCTGCAGCATCTCTCTCTCTCATATGCTGCACTAATTCCTCCTTCTCTCTTTGATCTTTCAATCTTTCTTCTTCTGACTGTTAGCAAATAGACAAGTAATCACATCAAGAGAATTGACAGATATTTAAAAATGGTAGGAATGCTTTTACAAAACAGACTAATAAAAGAGTTCTATATGCAAAAAAAAAAAAGAACGAAAACTTAGCAAAGGAACTTTTTGGTATGATAAAAAAAAACTAAGCCAATACAAAATCTTTTTTTCTTTTGGAGAAACATAAATCAATAGAGTTGAACATGCACATCAAAGCTTACTAAAATGCACCCAAGTGAAAAAATAAATTTGATGGACAGCACAACAAAATTCATCAAACAAGTGGATATAGAAGGAATTCCATCATCAGTACCAGTTGCAAAACTGTGATATATAAGTAGTGAGCACATCTAGACATCAAAAAAATGGTACCTCTGAACCACTATCTTCATCAGGGGAAGTTCTTCTCTTCACTTGTCTCTCCATTTCTTTTCTTGAAATTACCTGCATTGTTGCATTTGGTCAAAAAAAAGTCAAACCTTGTTAGAAGAAACATTGATCAGCAGCTTACCATGAGCACAAAATATGAAAGTAAATCCAATAGGTTATGAACACTTTGCCTCATCATCTTGATCATCTTGAGCTTCCGTTTTCTTCCTGAAACGTTTTTTATGACTGTTTGGCTTTCTAGATGTAGACGCTGTAGTTATTGACGATTTATCATCACCGCCAATATATTCATTGTCAACATTGTCATCATCTTTCAAAATTGTGTAAGTCCCCTGCTTCCTTGCCAACATTGCAGCTTCTCTCTCTTGTTTTTGATATTGCTAATATAGAGCAAAAAAATATCATTAGCAAGCAGATATACTGATTACTTCTGTAAAAGAGGTTCTGCTGCATGTACACTATAAAATGGCAATATATTCATTGTGCCTTGGAACAAAACTTACATTTAAGCCAGACGATCTACGAGGAACTCTTGAAAAAATTTCTTCCGCAAATGCACGGGTGTCTGTTGTTGAGATCCCAAACTCCACTAACTTTCCCATTAAATCAGCTGGTGAAGTAGCTTGCTTGGCTGCAAAACCAAAGAGAGATTACTGAAATATAGCACATGAATCCCAACATATCATTTCCAAAATGATTATATAGAATAATTTTTAAGGGCGATAAAATGATCTTAGATGAATTACATAGTCCAATCATGTACTGTACAACTGTGGGCTGAGAATACCCCAGTAGTGACATCAACTTATCTGATACCCATGTCTTTAGATTGTCATCACTCGCCATTTTCACTGCAAGAAATAAAATAAATCAGCATAATTTTGGATCATGAAGTCAAGGAGCATAAAAAGAGTGGTTCTGGCCATGATGTTAAAAAACATTTATCAGCCCAAATAGAACTCAATCAGTAGTAGCAAGTAGAAACAAAGAATGTAAAATATAAATAATCGTAGCAAGAGGTGTTATTGCCAAAAAAAGAATACTAGTGAAATTTTATTTCATCAAAAATTGTTATTTTTCTTCCATTGAAATTAAGGGTCCTTTAGCTTAAATGAGTGGATGGAGGGGAGGGGAGGATTTAATTAAATATTTTGTTTAGTTGAGAAGAGGGGCAGAGAGTATGGGTGATAAGCCTTTCATTGTTTGATTTACCCGGGAAAGGGAATGGAGAAATTGTAGTAGAGGGAACGGGTTAATTTACTTTTAATACCTTATTATAATTTTGTTACATTTTATGTAAGGATATTTTAGTCATTGCATTTGAAGCTTTATAAACTGACATTATCTCCCTCCAAATCCCTCCAACATTATAGAGAAACCAAAACTAAGTCCAAAAGAATTTTACTCCCTTCTCCTTCATTTTCCTTCAACCAAAGATGGTAAAGAACAAAAGATGGAAAAGAAGGGGGAAGGGAAAGAATAAAAAAGAAAATAGGGCACTAAAGTCTAAATAATATCATGAATTGAGAAATATTAACTCCAGCTAGTATTCTGCATTACAGGCCTGGAATTGGCACTTGTACAATACATTTCTTCTGTTTTTTGTTATTTTCGAACAATTATCATACATTTGCTGAGAAGTTTTCTAGGCTTGTCAACAATGAAAAAAAGGCCAAAGTTTTTTCCTAGGATCTCAAAACCTTTTTATCCAAACATGTATCAAAGCATTCCTCTTTTCTCTTTATCTTTGTTATGAAATGCAGTGAGAGTTGTGAATTCAATTGAAAACATTATAAGGATACTCTTTCGTCAGAAGCTACAGTACAGACTACAGACTTAATATTTGGTGAGCAGGGAAGTTTGTTGTTGTCCTAAATGGAAGGAGTTTCCGTTAGTAGCAATTGTGTCTGAGAGCATTGCTCCGGATTTTAAATTTACAGTGTTTCCCCGTTGGAAATTAGAACCTCTCTACATTGGGCATCATGCAATCAGTAATAGTGAGACTAATACCTAAGTAGGCAGAATGCGAATAAAACAAGACAAGCTTCTTATTCTAGTAATAAGAAATTTTTTCCACATGTTTACGTCACTTTCATTTTTCTTCTAGCACAGAGCTTCTAATTGTTGTTGTCTTGCAAAACAACAGTAGCATAAAATACATATAGCTTCTGTTGATGATTATGTTTCTACTTTATAAAAACTACCACGGAAATAAACAAACTCCATGCAGGAATTTTGATTCATGAAATCGACTCCTACTAAATCTCAAATTTAAACTGTCAAAAGAAGCATGTGAAGGGTTTCAACACACAAATATCCTTCAAATTTAATTGAAGTCCCTTTAAATTAAAATTTTCAGTGCCACAACATAAACCTAACATTACATACCAAAGATCATTCAACAAGCTATAGCTCATCTACCAGAAGTGGGATTGCATTACACAAGTGTAACCAATGTTGGCAATCATGGATTGCAAAACTAGCAGTTTGTACAAATTTCTCTACCCAACATGTTGTAGCACTACTATAGCCGCTATTTGACAACATTTTGTACTAATTAGCGCATCGCAGAACAATGGCTACTTGTTCAAATTCTGCTACACCATATTGCGATGTAGTGCCGCTATTAAATAACTTTTTATCGAACTCCTATATTAGAAAATTCATCATTGAACTGAAATCTACAGTATCAAATGATTCTAGTGTAATGTAAACTTAAAAAAATATAACCTATATGATGGTAATTGTCAATTCGGCAGTAAGTTTTATAATACAATTATCAGAAGAAAAAAAAATTAATTGAATAGTGTGACGTTTCCTAGTAATATACCAGTATAATTGCATCCTCCTCATTTACATATTAATCCCTATTAATTGAATGTTGTCAATCATTGCGGAATCGCGGTGCGGAGTAGAACTCTGGGGCGATGAAAAGGCAAATATCGTTGACGCAAGTCGCGGTGGAATCGCAACCTTGCGCTCTACATGAGAGGGAAAGGAAAATTGGAAAGAAAAAAAAAAGGAAAAAGAGAAAAGGAGTACCTGGAGTTTCTCGCCGGTTGCGGCGGTGTTTCTATGACGACGAACTCCAGCAGCGTTTTCCGGCAAAGTTGAGTTAGTCGTAACTTCTTGTTCTGATGCGGAGCTGAGTTTTGTTCTTTTTAGGGTTTTAAAGTATTCAAATGTAGAAGATGGAGAAGAAGAATAAGGTCACGTGGGAAAGACGAAAATGACACGCGCGAATGTAGAAAAAGAAGATGAAGGTGGCGCCTCTAGAAGCTGAGGATTTTGGAGATTGGGAAAGGAGGCCGATTTTGGTTTTAATCTTCTAATTTTGATTATGGGATCTGATTTTTGGGTTCTAACCATTAAATTTAAAATTTACTACCCCCACACCCCATGTTTTGATGAAAAAATCAGATTGTCTTTAAAACTTAATTAAAAAAAATTGACATTATTTTTTCTTTTCTTCCCCATCGAACCTACAATAATTAAGTTTGCATTCATCTCCTCTTTCTTCTCCTCCTCGTTCTTCTTAATATAAATTAAAATATCAAAATTAATACGTTAATATAAAGCATGTATACTTATGCAAATTGAATTTACATAGCATATGCGAATTAAGTTTTCGCATGTAATGAATATTTGATTTTGATTACGATTATCTTTATGCAAACGATTATCTTTATGCAAAAACTTGGCTTATTATATTAATCGATTGAACGAGGTCGGGTAACAATTAATGATTCTAGTAACAATGACGGTCGTTACGTTATACCAACTGTTTATGCACAAAGCTCAAAGTCTTGTGTAGCAACCGAAAGTACACGAGAGTGGCAGGCACAACGAGAATAGCAGGGGTTACAACAACAACCACAGACATATTAGCAGCAAACACATCAGACACAACAAGAGGCTCAACCAAAGCATATAGATCAATTTGTGGAGGCTAATGGATATCTTGATGGTATTGTTGTCCTTAGGAAATTTGGTGATCACGTGGTCACTCGATTTTTAGATGAAGTGGTAATTTTCTCGATCATGTGGTCCTTAATAAATCAATCGCTATTGCTTTAAGCGACCAAATCAGCGACCTTTTAAAATTTCGTTGATAACTTGTCGCTAGTTGTTGCGGCCGAATTTAGTGACTGAATTGTGTGACCGATTTGGTGACCAATTTTGGAGAGTGATTTAGCAACCACTTTGAATAAATTTTCAATGTCATTAGCAATCGATTTATAGACGAAATTTGTGTCAAAAATTATTATTTTTATTAAATATTTTGTCACTAATTCCGTTTCTAAATGTTATTTTTTTTATAAAAAAAATCCATTACCGTAATATCTAAAAAAACAATAAAATAATTGTTTAATCTAATTTCAATATCTAAAAAGTTCATACAACAAAATCATTTAAATGCATTAATCATATCAACTTATATGACTAAAGAATATAATATATTTAAGTAATATTTCTAAGTACTCAAAATAATACAGGTAAAATTTTAGTTTAAACATATATATTTAGTCATAACAAATTGCAACATATTGGTTCTTCAGATTACTCACTATCTATCTAACTCTTCGTCATCATGATCATGAGCATCATTATCATCAATCTCATCATCAAAATCACCAGCATCATGATCACTAATCCCATCATTATTATCACTAATCTCATCTGCATGAATTTGATCTCTAGTATATGGCATGGGTTTAAAGTTCAAGTTATTCATCAATTATTTTATCAAGTGGTTGTTACGTTCAATTGCTCTAATTGTATTAGTCAATTCCTTTCGAAGTTGATCTCTTTCATTTCTCATTTCTTCAAATTCATGTATATGTATCCACTATGTTGATAAAGAACACAACTAACGATAATATGGTTTCCCTAATAATACAGTAGATTATATTATGAGACCATATACTTGTCCTCTTTTTATTGCTGCAACCTCACACCACACATTTAATCCATTTGGTGGAGGAGTTCCCTGTAAAGTTGTTCCTTCTGTCAATTCTTCCAACCTACGTTTAAATTTTTTCTATCAACATAAATATAAAAAAAATTAATATTTGAAAAGACGCTAAAATAGATTAAAACCAACATAAAAAAATAAATAATATACACTTTAAAGTTGAAAGTTTGTATGCAAACATATTCTAATTTTTTATCAACTCAAGTTTTATCCTTGCCATGTTAATGTGTGTGGAGAAGCAAATCTTGAATGACTATGAGGGATGTCTCCTTGTCGGTGCACTTTTCAAACTCCTTGAAGGTGATTACATTTATCATGAATGTTCTGGACTTATGATGTGTCTTGTACATCTTCTTTTGATCAACATTCAACTCCTTTTTTGGAATTTCAATACCATTAGTATTCTTAGGAGCAATATAACCATCTTCCACCAAGTTCCAAAGTTTATGATCTTGTGAAATACATAAACTTCTCAGTCTGTCCTTCCAATATCCAAAACATTCACCATCAAATAGAGGTGGTGTAGTAATATTTCTTCCAATAGCTTCTTCACTGAATCCAGACATATTGAACCCTTTAATATTTTCTCAAACACTGTAAAGTGTTCAACCTTGAGACCAAGCTTTAATGCCAATTCAAGGTGCAAACACGAGAAGGGGGTTGAATTGTGTTTACCAAAATTGATACGTTTTTTATAATTTATATTTAAATAAAAAAAAACTAATTTGATTTTGATGACTTATTTTGTGTAGAAGCAATCAGATTTAGAGGCAAAAAGCAATGAAAACATAAAAAATTTAACACATAGATTTATCCTAGTTCACCACTAACTTGGCTACATCTATTCCCCTTATTCAAAAGACTTTGATCCACTAATTCAAATACCTTGAATTACAAAACACATGACACTCCAAGTCAGTCTTCCCAAACAACATGACAACCCCAAACCTTTGAGGAACTAACCACCTTGACCCTACAAGCCAAGTCTTCTCTCAACAACCTGACAACCCCAAATTGAAGAAGGAACTAAACCACTATCGGGTTGGATACAAAAAATTTGTGTAATACCCCGATTTTTAACAGCGCAAGTGTATTTTTTTAAAAAAAAAACAAAGAAATAAAACAATGAAAATACTTTTGGATGAAATATTTAAGTCGTAACATAACGAAAAAAGCCAACAATATTTACAAGCAGCATAAATAGTTTTTGAAATACAAACCCAAAGTATTTACACGACAAAATACACAGGGGTTATGAGACCTATCAGACATAACTCATACCCCTGGAGTATTCTCGGCAGACACCTGTACAAAAGCATTGCCCCAAGAAGTTTAACTTTCCCACGTTGCATAAAAAAAACGGTACAAGGACCCATCAAAATAAAAGTCAACTGACAATATGAGGTATAGGTACAATCTTTCAAATTGAACTAAATACATCCACAAAAGAAAGACAACTAAACCCAACCCTCTAATCTGATCATGCTACAAAAAACTATACAACCTAGGTGATATCCACGCGTCCTGCAAGATCCTTTTGACATAACTTCAGTTAGGTATGATAACTGCTTTCCCATCTCCATTTACTAACCGATAGAATGATCTCGGTTCTCATCTGAGGGCAAAGCCCAAATTTCCACAATAATTGTAAAGGTCACCAACCGAAATTAACAAATATCACATAGAAAAATTCTTATATTTTCAAATGTTCAAAAGAACCTTTCATCTTAGCATACTCCTCGAAAGGGTTGTCATATGTCCAAAAAAATGCATGAACAATGTTAAAAAATGAAGTTTTAACAAACTGCACTGTTGTAGCCGAATACAACTGAGAAAATGCAGATTTTCAGTTCTAAAATGGCCTGAATCAATCAACACTTCAAACATTAATATTATCAATTATGAACACATAATTAACACATCTCCACAAATTCACACCTCAATTACACATCGAATATTCATAACATCAATTATGAACACATAAGTACATCAAAACTTAATCAACTCAACTTTACACCTCTAAGCAATTACGACAAATCACAACAACCACCGAATATGTATATACAATCATCATAGTATAACAAACATAACTCGCATGCAAAACACTCTAATGCAATGGGTATATGCCAAAATGCATGATTGCAGAATTCCAAACTAAAACCCTCCTCGAAGGGCGCAAATCATAATTGTACAGCCTCTAACAGATCAGTACTAATTACCAAGGTGCAATCTCTCACGGATTCGCATGATTTACTAGCGTGCAGTTGCTCACAGACCAACACGACATACAAGAGTGCAGTCGCTCACAGATCAACACATTCTAGAGTGCAATCTCACACAGATCAGCACAACATACAAGAGTGCAATCACTCACAAGCCAACACGATTTTCTAGAGTGCAATCGCGCACAAATCAACACATTCTATAGTGCAATCTCTCACATATCAACACAGCATATAAGAGTGCAGTCGCTCACAGACCATCACGATTTTCTAGAGTGCAATGGCTCACAAATCACCACATTCTAGAGTGCAATCTTTCACAAATCAGCATGACGCGACAATCCTTGCAAGGATAAGATGAACCAACAATTCACATGGCATCATCCTGTGGCCTATCATGATCACCACTATCACCATGGTCCAATCGCGGCCATCATGTACTATGAAATGCATGAGTATACTCTGACTCTTTTCACCACAATCATTAAGTAAATGCAGCTATTAAAAGATTCCTCATTTTTAATACTCATTTAGCACTAATTATTTTTCAAATACAACACATACCATACTCAAACATAATTATTCACACCAATTTTAATTTTCCACAAACACACATAAATCACATCTCCAAATTCAATCCACACATAAATTGAATTTAATTCATTTTCCACCAATTCACACATAAATTTCATCTAAAAAATTCATAATATTAATTATCAACATATCAATTTTACCAAACTTGAGTCACTATCATTTTCAAACATTAATCACTCATATTCAATCTCCAAAATTTTCAACCATAAATCACCACAACAACATTAATATATCAGAGTTTTCTCCACCGCTAACTCGGCGCCAAAGATCTCGATTCCTTTTCGAGACTCAAAGAGCTAACTACATAAACATAAATATTTATAACAATTGTTCACAATAAAATTAATCCAACCACAACAAAATTCCCAATATGAAATCTTTCTCACACATCAAACTTTTAAAACCAAATAATATATATTATTTACTTAAAACTAAATAAAAGAAATATTATCCAAATTTCACACACACACACACTCGACTATTAAAGCACCAAAATTTTTGAGTTAATAAAATACTCTAAACTTTTTTTCTTTTTAAACTCAGTCCAAAAGTAATTAAAAGAGTAACATTTTAAACTCTAACCATTTTTAATTTCAATCTATCTATTTTTTGCTCAAACTCTTTAACTTTCACTACTAGAAAAAACGAAAATGGGGACGGATATAATCTGTCTCTAAATTTAACAAATTCCGTCGCTAAACAGTATAAATTCCGTCTCCAATAGGATTTAATTTAGTCGGTCTCTAGTTTATCGCATTCCGTCTCTATGGAGACAAATGTATATTTCGTCTCTAATATATTTCAATTTTTTTTATTAATCTCCCAAAAATCTATAATTATTTTCTACCTGAATATTTAAGTATCAATTTTTAAATATTAAATTCCATATATATATATATATATATATGACACTAGATTCTCACAAAAATTATATTTAGATCAACACCAATTTAACAACAATGTCATAAAAGTTCATATAACTCTTTCACACAAAAAACATTAACAATACACCATATGCAATCAATCTTTTAATTTGTTCAAAACATAACAAATAATATTTGATTTAACAAAATATCTAAATGGAAATAATCAATGCATAAGGTTATCATCCATATCATCACCCATCTCTTTATTTCCATTATCACCTTCTCCTTCCGGTTGAAGTGTAGAATTTTGATTACAGTGAGGCATAATACTCTCAAACATCCGCTCCCAATGCGCCATCTTTTTTTTTAATAATTTCTTGTTCAATATTCTTTTGTTCAAGTTCAATCGTTAAAGCTTCAATCTTAGCTTCCATAGCAGCAACTTTTTATGATGATACATCACAAACTGTAGACGATGATTTTATGAATGCTTTGATTGTTGCAGCTTGAGATCTTAATCCAAATATGCGTCCTTTCCGTCTTGAGATCCTAATCCAAATATACAGGTGGTCTAGCTTTTTAAAGTTCCTTTCAGCCTTTGGGACTCAATTTGACCCGCCAATGGGTCATACAAGACACTGTCTCACGAAGCAGATTGTACATAAAAGATTGCTTCGATCTTCAGAACACTTATCACACATCATCATTGCAATCTGATTAAGCAAAAGAGATCAGTATGTAGCTTTATTATCAATTGGTCCTATAAATTGAATCAGTTAAGGACTTAATGGCAGAATTTCAGCATCTAAGTCACACAAACAGATGCATATAATATTTCAAAGAATCAAACATAACAAACACATGAAATAAAATGAATTCAAGAGAAACTATACTAGATGTGTGGTATTGGTTTAAGTTGTGTTTTCTGTACAAAAAGGCGAAGAGCAAGAAGAAATGTAACAAGACTTAGAATACGATAACGGTGTGATAAGACTGCTAACTAACTCTCTTTTTTTACAAAATAAAACTACTATATTTCATTCAAAACTAAACAACCAATACAGTATCTAGTATGATAAAATGTTTAGGGACAAGCCAGGAAAGGAGCTACGCAAGATATACTAAAGACAACCTGATGATGATTGATAATTAAATAGGAAATATAAAAACAAATTATGATAATAACTAAGTAATATAAAAGTAGTCTTAAGAGATACTTAAAATAAGAAGCTAATCCTGAAAGATATAATTCAAGACAACGTGAAGATATATCATAAGATATTTAACTTAATATTCTAGAAGCATTTGTTATAATCCTTCTAATTTTTTATTTATTTAAAACAACAATTAAACTCACAACCCCCCAAAATTTATACTAGATGTTCTGTTTGTTCTCAACAATTGTACTCAAGAGGCATTAAATTTTGAACAGTATGATTGATAAAAAGAGAGAAATAATTCGTTCCTAAAAAACAAAGTAAACGGAGAATCCAGCTTAATTATATTCACTATGTTTACTTAATAAAAGGATCCAAAAGCAGACAAGGTTGCTCTAAATGTGAAAAATAATTAGTGAAAGACATCTAGAAATTTTTCTTAATCAGATATTATTTTTGTTTAAAGTCCAACATCATAAGAGGTCCATGTCATCCCAACCTTGCTTCTTGATCTTCTCCTTGCCTACAAACAAAAGGAGCATGTATGGCTTCACTAAAAGATTTAGTTGTTTGAGAGCAAGGAAAACAGAAGACTCAGGGAATAACTTAATCCATCAATCTTTGCAACAAGATTAATAGTAATCGAAAGATACATTCTACCATTAAGTATATGAACCACCTTTTTCCCAAAGATATGGATAATGATATTTCATATATATTTTGAATGCATTGCATATCAACACCAACAAGACTCCATTAAGTTTAAGTGTTTAACCCAGTAATTAAAAAAAGACACCAACTTACCCGCAAATTTAAATTGAAGAAAGAACACAAGGAATCCTACAGATGTTTAGCTACCTAATTCAAAAGTAAAACCCAACTGTCAGGCCAAAAATAATTATCACAGGTGACCCATAGAGTCGGACTACAATACCGCATAACATAATACTCTTTTTAGTCCTAATTAGTTGTAAAATACCTTCGAAAACCCTCTTTTCTTCAAACATCTCAGTAAACTCCAAACAAGCAAACACGGGATGGAGAAAATAAAGATATTTCACATGCCTTTTGCAAGATATTAAAAATTAAAAACAATTACAATACTTATATTTAGATTGAAATTGTAAATTTTTTAGATTAACTTTGTTCGTATTTTGTTCAGGTTGCGTTTGTGAATTGTTCATATTGCGTTTGTAAATTCTTGAGATTGATTTTGTTCATATTTTGTTGTAGATATATCTTGATCAAATATTCTTCAATTCTTCTACAAATTTTGATCATATCTTTTTTCATACTCTTTAAAGTCAAATATATTGGCTCTCATAAAATACTTTTGTTATCATAAAACTCTAAATATATATAAAATGAGTTTGATTCCAACACTAAAACCATACAATATAATGTTTTGTATCTATATTATTATATTATTTAGGCTAGGTTATTTTTAAATTTAGATAGTTCTACATATCAATCTTATATTGTTTCAATTTCTCTCCCAATTCACTTTTGCATATCAATCTTATATGTTTTTAGTCTTTAAAATTTCAACTTTTTAATTTGAATTATTGAAAAATAAAAATACAATTTTTAGTCCTTACAAAATTATTATGGATGTAGTTTTAGTTTGTATTGTCAAGTCAACATATATTTTTGAATGAATTTTTGCAAGTTAAAAAATTACGCATGTAGTTTTCATCCCAACTTAAAATATTGTACATTTTTGTGGGTAATGTTTTATAATGTTCTTATCATACTTACAAAATATCATTAAGATAATTTAAACTTGAAAGGAAAGTTAACATATTTCGTTTCAATCTGGATTAAAACTGCTAGCTGAATAATTTGGTATGAATAAATGTCTTCATTCTTTATATAAAAAATTTAGGGTGAAGGGACGATACATTAATCTCAGATAGAGAGTATATTTGAGTTAAAAGAACACTTATAAAATAAAACTTATAACTCCAAATATTGAGGCATATCTTTTATCGGTAGATCGAACTCTTAGAGTTAAAATATATTCATTTTTATATATCAATCACATTCATTGAGACAATATTATTCCCCATTTGTATGGAAAAAAAAGTGTACTTCATATAAATTAAATAATTAATATGTGTTTATTAGTCATTAATATTTAACATGCAACAAAATACACATACATTTTTTTATGTGGATTAGAATTGGTATGAAGATCTTACCAAATAGTTTCTTTAACAAAGTAGAAAAAAAAATTAATTAGATTGAGAAGATGGACAATGTGCCACAACTATGCATGATTGATATACTAATGAGGACTCACCTTAGTGGTATAGAAGTCAATGATAAACTTCAAACAAGTTTTAATCCAAAAACACAAAGAAGAGATCTAGCTCACTCAACATTCTCATTAAGACACAATAATAATTCATTTCAAAGATCGAACATGAGAGTCTTACAAAAGGTATTGTAAGAAAGACATTTCATATTCCTAAAATGAGCTAAATATCACTATTGAGTTTACGTCATTGAACTAAAATTATTATAATTCAAATTAAACACAAATAAAACTAAAAAATATTATAAAAACTTGATTTGAAATATATTTTATTTTATCCCCTAATTAGCTCATTTTAAATCTTCATTGTACTCCCTCTGAAATAAAATATAACTAAAAAATAATAAATAAAAAATTAATGTATCTAATCTTAATTTAAGACTAAATACATCAGTTTTTCAATTACCATTTTTACTTACATTTTATTCCAAATTAGCACTAATTAAATTAGAGTTCACTTAGAAAATGTTTTACCACCAATTTTATTGTTTTTTAGAAATAATATACATTTTTTATATACCCAATAAAATCT